>JAPZAG010001629.1:0-28448 GCA_027475135.1 Bactrocera correcta | reverse complement strand
GTAATCTTGTTTGGGTATAAATTCGATTTTCTTTTATATACACATTTAGCAAGCGATATCGAAATGCTTCAAATCATTAGTTTAACATATTTAAGTTAATTAAGCTTCTTTAACGTATTGAAGTTGATATAAAGCCATGGCGGCATAACGTTAGTACATTTGGAAGAATTCCGTAGTCTTATATTTAGGTATAAAGTCGATTTTCTTGTATATACAAATTCAGCAATCGATATCGAAATGCTTCAAATCATTAGTTTAACATATTTAAGTTAATTAATCCTCTTTATCTCACTGAAGTCTACAAAAGCCATAACGGCATAACGGCAGTATATATTTGGGTGAATTATGTAATCTTTTACTTAGGTATAAAATCGATTTTCTTGTACATACACATTTAGCAATCGATATCGAAATGCTTCAAATCATTAGTTTAGCATATTTAAGTAAATTAAACTTCTTTAACGTACTGAAATTTATATTTATTGAGCAATCGATTTTGAAATGCTTCCAATTATTAGTTTAACATATTTAAGTTAATTAACCCTCTCTATCTTACTGAAGTCTACATAAAGCCTTAACGGCATAACGACAGTGCATTTAGAAGAATTCCGTTATCTTATATTTAGGTATAAAGTCGATTTTCTTGTATATATACATATGGCAATCGATATCGAAATGCTTCAAATCATTAGTTTAACATATTTAAGTTAATTAACCTTCTGTAACGTGTTGAAGTTAATATAAAGACATGGCGCCATAACGGCAGTGCATTTAGAAGAATTCCGTAATTTTATATTTAGGTATAAAGTCGATTTTCTTGTATATACACTTTTAGCAATCGATAACGAAATGCTTCAAGTCATTAGTTTAACATATTTAAGTTAATTAACCTTCTTAATCTTACTGAAGTTTACATAAAGCCATAACGGTATAACGGCATTGCACTTGGAAGAATTCCGTAATCTTATATTTAGGTATAAAGTCGATTTTCTTGTATATACTCATTTAGCAATCGACATCGAGATGGTTCAACTCATTAGTTTAACATATTTAAGTTAATAAAGCTTTTTAGAAGAACTCCGTTAGCTTATACTAAGGTATAAAGTCGATTTTCTTGTATATACACATTTAACAATCGATACCGAAATGCTTCAAATCATTCGTTTAACATATTTAAGTTAATTAACCTTCTTTAACGTATTGACGTTGACATAAAGCCATGGCGGCATAACGGCAGTGCATTTAGAAGAATTCCGTTATCTTATATTTAGGTATAAAGTCGATTTTGTTGTATATATACATATAGCAATCGATATCGAAATGCTTTAAATAATTAGTTTAACATATTTAAGTTAATTAACCTTTTTTAACGTATTGAAGTTGATATAAAGCCACGGCGGCATAACGGCAGTTCATTTAGAAGAATTCCGCAATCTTATATTTAGGTATAAAGTCGATTTTGTTGTATAAATATACGCATTAAGCAATCGATATCGAAATGCTTCAAGTCATTAGTTTAACATATTTAAGTTAATTAACCTCCTTTAACGTATTGAAGTTGATATAAAGCCATGGCGGCATAACGACAGTACATTTGGAAGAATTCCGTAATCTTATGTTTAAGTATAAATTCGATTTTCTTGTATATACACATTTAGCAAGCGATATCGAAATGCTTCAAATCATTAGTTTAACATATTTACGTTAATAAACCTTCTTTAACGAACGGAAGTTGGCATAAAGCCATGGCGACATAACGGCAGTGCATTTAGAAGAATTCCGTAATCTTATATTTAGGTATAAAGTCGATTTTGTTGTATATACACATTAAGCAATAGATATCGAAATGCTTCATATAACTGGTTTAGCATATTTAGGTTAATTAGCCCCATCTATCTTACTGAAGTTTATATAAAGCCATAACGGCATAACGGCAGTATGTTTGGCTGAATTCCGTAATCTTTTATTTAGGTATAAAATCGATTTTCTTGTACATACACATTTAGCAATCAATATCGAAATGCTTCAAATCATTAGTTTAGCATATTTAAGTAAATTAAACTTCTTTAACGTACTGAAATTTATACAAAGCCATAAGGGCATAACGGCAGTGTATTTCGAAGTTTTCCGTAATCTTATATTTAGATATAAAGCCGAATTTGTTGTATATACGCATTTAGCAATCGATATCGAAATTCTTCAAATCATTAGTTTAACATATTTAAAATAATTAACCTTCTTTAACGTAATGAAGATGATATAAAGTCATGGCGGCCTAACGACAGTGCATTTAGAAGAATTCCGTAATCTTATATTTAGGTATAAATTCGATTTTGTTGTATATACTCATTTAGCAATCGATACCGAAATGCTTCAAATAACTGGTTTAGCATATTTAGGTTAATTAACCTTCTTTATCTTACTGAAGTTCACATAAAGCCTTAACGGTATAACTGCAGTGCATTTAGAAGAATTCCTTAATCTTATATTTAAGTATAAAGTCGATTTTGCTGTATATACAAATTTAGCATCCGATATCGAAATGCTTCAAATCATTAGTTTGATATATTTAAGTTAATAAAGCTTCTTTAACGCACTGAAGTTAACATAAAGCCACGGCGGCATAACGGCAGTGCATGTAGAAGAATTCCGTAATGTTATATTTAAGTGCAAAGTCGATTCTGTTGTATATACACATTTAGCAATCGATATCGAAATGCTTCAAATCACTAGTTTACTATATTTGAGTTAATAAAACATCTTTATTTTACTGAAGTCTGCAAAACCTTAACGGCATAGCGGCAGTGCATTTAGAAGAATTACGTAGTCTTATATTTAGATATAAAATCGATTTTCTTGTACATACGCATTTAGCGATCGATATCGAAATTCTTCAAATCATTAGTTTAACATATTTAAAATAATTAACCTTCTTTAACGTAATGAAGGTGATATAAAGCCATGGCGGTATAACGGCAGTGCATTTAGAAGAATTACGTTATCTTATATTTATGTATAAAGTCGATTTTCTTGTATCGACTTGCTTCAAATCATTAGTTTAACATATTTAAGTTAATATACCTTCTTAAACGCACTGAAGTCTTCACAAAGCCTTAACGGTATAACTGCAGTGCATGTAGAAGAATTCCGTAATCTTATATTTAGGTATAAAGTCGGTTTTATTGTATATACTCATTTAGCAATCGATATCGAAATGCTTCAAATCATTAGTTTAATATATTTAAGTTAATAAAGCTTCTTTAACGCACTGAAGTTAACATAAAGCCATGGCGGCATAACGGCAGTGCATGTAGAAGAATTCCGTAATCTTATATTTAAGTATAAAGTCGATTTTGTTGTATATACACATTTAGCAATCGATATCGTAATGCTTCAAATCATTAGTTTACTATATTTAAGTTAATTAAACATCTTTATTTTGCTGAAGTCTACAAAAGCCTTAACGGCATAACGGCAGTGCATTTAGAAGAAATCCGTAATCTTATATTTAGGTATAAAGTCGATTTTCGTTTATATACTCATTTAGCAATCGATATCGAAATGCTTCAAATCATTAGTTTAATATATTAAAGTCAATAAAGCTTCTTTAACGCACTGAAGTTAACAAAAAGCCTTAACGGTATAACTGCAGTGCATTTAGAAGAATTCCGTATTCTTATATTTAGGTATAAAGTCAATTTTCTTGTATTTACATACTTAGCAATCGATATCGAAATCGATATTCAAGTTAATTAACCCCCTCTGTCTTACTGAAGTCTACATAAAGCCTTAACGGCATAACGGCACTGCACTTAGAAGAATTCCGTTATCTTATATTTAGGTATAAATTTGATTTTCTTGTATGTACACATTTAGCAAGCGATATCGAAATGCTTCAAATCATTAGTTTAACATACTTAAGTTAATTAACCTTCTTTAACGTATTGAAGTTGATATAAAGCCATGCCGGCATAACGGCAGTGCATTTAGAAGAAGTCCGTAGTCTTATATTTAGGTATAAAGTCGGTTTTCTTGTATATACACATTTAGTAATCGATAACGAAATGCTTCAAATCATTAGTTTTACATATTTAAGTTAATTAACCTTCTTTATCTTACTGAAGTTTACATAAAGCCATAACGGTATAACGGCAGTGCATTTGGATGAATTCCGTAATCTTCTATTAAGGTAAAAAGTCGATTTTGTTGTATATACACATTTAGCAATCGATATCGAAATGCTTCATCTCATAAGTTTAACATATTTAAGTTTATAAACCTTCTTTAACGATCTGAAGTTGGCATATAGCCATGGCGACATAACGACAGTACATTTGGAAGAATTCCGTAGTCTCATATTTAGGTATAAAGTCGATTTTCTGGTATATATGCATTAAGCAGTCGATATCGAAATGCTTCATCTCATAAGTTTAACATATTTAAAATAATTAACCTTCTTTAACGTATTGAAGTTTTTACAAAGCCATGGCGGCTTAACGACAGTACATTTGGAAGAATTCCCTAATCTTGTATTTAGGTATAAAGTCGATTTTTTTGTATATATATATTTCGCAATCGATATCGAAATGCTTCAGATAACTGGTTTAACATATTTAAGTTAATAAACCTTCTTTAACGCACTGAAGTCTACATAAAGCCTTAACGGTATAACTGCACTGCATTTAGAAGAACTCCGTTACCTTATATTTAGGTATAAAGTCGATTTTCTTGTATATACTCATTTTGCAATCGATATCGAAAAGCGTTAAATCATTAGTTTAACATATTTCAGTTAATAAAGCTTTTTAGAAGAACTCCGTTAGCTTATACAAAGGTATAAAGTCGATTTTCTTGTATATACACATTTAGCAAGCGATATCGAAATGCTTCAAATCATTAGTTTAACATATTTAAGTTAATAAACCTTCTTTAACGAACTGAAGTTAACATAAAGCCATAACGGAATAACGGCAGTGCATTTAGAAGAATTCAGTTATCTTATATTTAGGTATAAAGTCGATTTTCTTGTATATACATATTTAGCAATCGATATCGAAATGCTTCAAATCATTACTTTAACATATTTACGTTAATAAACCTTCTTTAATCTTATATTTAGGTATAAAGTCGATTTTGTTGTATATACACATTAAGCAATCGATATCGAAATGCTTCATATAACTGGTTTAGCTTATTTAGGTTAATTAGCCCCCTCTATCTTACTGAAGTTTACATGAAGCCATAACGGCATAACGGCAGTGTATTTCGAAGTATTCCGTAATCTTATATTTAAGTGCAAAGTCGATTCTGTTGTATATACACATTTAGCAATCGATATCGAAATGCTTCAAATCATTAGTTTACTATATTTGAGTTAATTAAACATCTTTATTTTACTGAAGTCTACAAAAGCCTTAACGGCATAACGGCAGTGCATTTAGAAGAATTACGTAATCTTATATTAGATATAAGATCGATTTTCTTGTACATACACATTTAGCAATCGATATCGAAATTCTTCAAATCATTAGTTTAACATATTTAAAATAATTAACCTTCTTTAACGTAATGCAGGTGATATAAAGCCATGGCGGTATAACGGCAGTGCATTTAGAAGAATTACGTTATCTTATATTTATGTATAAAGTCGATTTTCTTGTATCGACATGCTTCAAATCATTAGTTTAACATATTTAAGTTAATATGCCTTCTTAAACGCACTGAAGTCTTCATAAAGCCTTAACGGTATGACTGCAGTGCATGTAGAAGAATTCCGTAATCTTATATTTAGGTATAAAGTCGGTTTTATTGTATATACTCATTTAGCAATCGATATCGAAATGCTTCAAATCATTAGTTTAATATATTTAAGTAAATAAAGCTTCTTTAACGCACTGAAGTTAATATAAAGCCATGGCGGCATAACGGCAGTGCATTTAGAAGAATTCCGTTATCTTATATTTAGGTATAAAGTCGATTTTGTTGTATATATACATATAGCAATCGATATCGAAATGCTTTAAATAATTAGTTTAACATATTTAAGTTAATTAACCTTTTTTATACAAAGCCATAACGGCATAACGGCAGTGTATTTCGAAGTATTCCGTAATCTTATATTTAGATATAAAGCCGAATTTGTTGTATATACGCATTTAGCAATCGATATCGAAATTCTTCAAATCATTAGTTTAACATATTTAAAATAATTAACCTTCTTTAACGTAATGAAGATGATATAAAGTCATGGCGGCCTAACGACAGTGCATTTAGAAGAATTCCGTAATCTTATATTTAGGTATAAATTCGATTTTGTTGTATGTACTCATTTAGCAATCGATACCGAAATGCTTCAAATAACTGGTTTAGCATATTTAAGTTAATTAACCTTCTTTATCTTACTGAAGTTCACATAAAGCCTTAACGGTATAACTGCAGTGCATTTAGAAGAATTCCTTAATCTTATATTTAAGTATAAAGTCGATTTTGCTGTATATACAAATTTAGCATCCGATATCGAAATGCTTCAAATCATTAGTTTGATATATTTAAGTTAATAAAGCTTCTTTAACGCACTGAAGTTAACATAAAGCCACGGCGGCATAACGGCAGTGCATGTAGAAGAATTCCGTAATGTTATATTTAAGTGCAAAGTCGATTCTGTCGTATATACACATTTAGCAATCGATATCGAAATGCTTCAAATCACTAGTTTACTATATTTGAGTTAATTAAACATCTTTATTTTACTGAAGTCTACAAAAGCCTTAACGGCATAACGGCAGTGCATTTAGAAGAATTACGTAATCTTATATTAGATATAAGATCGATTTTCTTGTAAATACGCATTTAGCAATCGATATCGAAATTCTTCAAATCATTAGTTTAACATATTTAAAATAATTAACCTTCTTTAACGTAATGCAGGTGATATAAAGCCATGGCGGTATAACGGCAGTGCATTTAGAAGAATTACGTTATCTTATATTTATGTATAAAGTCGATTTTCTTGTATCGACATGCTTCAAATCATTAGTTTAACATATTTAAGTTAATATACCTTCTTAAACGCACTGAAGTCTTCATAAAGCCTTAACGGTATAACTGCAGTGCATGTAGAAGAATTCCGTAATCTTATATTTAGGTATAAAGTCGGTTTTATTGTATATACTCATTTAGCAATCGATATCGAAATGCTTCAAATCATTAGTTTAATATATTTAAGTTAATAAAGCTTCTTTAACGCACTGAAGTTAACATAAAGCCATGGCGGCATAACGGCAGTGCATGTAGAAGAATTCCGTAATCTTATATTTAAGTATAAAGTCGATTTTGTTGTATATACACATTTAGCAATCGATATCGTAATGCTTCAAATCATTAGTTTACTATATTTAAGTTAATTAAACATCTTTATTTTGCTGAAGTCTACAAAAGCCTTAACGGCATAACGGCAGTGCATTTAGAAGAAATCCGTAATCTTATATTTAGGTATAAAGTCGATTTTCGTGTATATACTCATTTAGCAATCGATATCGAAATGCTTCAAATCATTAGTTTAATATATTAAAGTCAATAAAGCTTCTTTAACGCACTGAAGTTAACAAAAAGCCTTAACGGTATAACTGCAGTGCATTTAGAAGAATTCCGTATTCTTATATTTAGGTATAAAGTCAATTTTCTTGTATTTACATACTTAGCAATCGATATCGAAATCGATATTCAAGTTAATTAACCCCCTCTGTCTTACTGAAGTCTACATAAAGCCTTAACGGCATAACGGCAGTGCATTTAGAAGAATTCCGTTATCTTATATTTAGGTATAAATTTGATTTTCTTGTATGTACACATTTAGCAAGCGATATCGAAATGCTTCAAATCATTAGTTTAACATACTTACGTTAATTAACCTTCTTTAACGTATTGAAGTTGATATAAAGCCATGCCGGCATAACGGCAGTGCATTTAGAAGAAGTCCGTAGTTTTATATTTAGGTATAAAGTCGATTTTCTTGTATATACTCATTTTGCAATCGATATCGAAAAGCGTTAAATCATTAGTTTAACATATTTCAGTTAATAAAGCTTTTTAGAAGAACTCCGTTAGCTTATACAAAGGTATAAAGTCGATTTTCTTGTATATACACATTTAGCAAGCGATATCGAAATGCTTCAAATCATTAGTTTAACATATTTAAGTTAATAAACCTTCTTTAACGAACTGAAGTTAACATAAAGCCATAACGGCATAACGGCAGTGCATTTAGAAGAATTCAGTTATCTTATATTTAGGTATAAAGTCGATTTTCTTGTATATACATATTTAGCAATCGATATCGAAATGCTTCAAATCATTACTTTAACATATTTACGTTAATAAACCTTCTTTAATCTTATATTTAGGTATAAAGTCGATTTTGTTGTATATACACATTAAGCAATCGATATCGAAATGCTTCATATAACTGGTTTAGCTTATTTAGGTTAATTAGCCCCCTCTATCTTACTGAAGTTTACATAAAGCCATAACGGCATAACGGCAGTATGTTTGGCTGAATTCCGTAATCTTTTATTTAGGTATAAAATCGATTTTCTTGTACATACACATTTAGCAATCAATATCGAAATGCTTCAAATCATTAGTTTAGCATATTTAAGTAAATTAAACTTCTTTAACGTACTGAAATTTATATAAAGCCATAACGGCATAACGGCAGTGTATTTCGAAGTATTCCGTAATCATATATTTAGATATAAAGCCGAATTTGTTGTATGTACGCATTTAGCAATCGATATCGAAATTCTTCAAATCATTAGTTTAACATATTTAAAATAATAAACCTTCTTTAACGTAATGAAGATGATATAAAGTCATGGCGGCCTAACGACAGTGCAGTTAGAAGAATTCCGTAATCTTATATTTAGGTATAAATTCGATTTTGTTGTATATACGAATTTAGCAATCGATACCGAAATGCTTCAAATAACTGGTTTAGCATATTTAAGTTAATTAACCTTCTTTATCTTACTGAAGTTCACATAAAGCCTTAACGGTATAACTGCAGTGCATTTAGAAGAATTCCGTAATCTTATATTTAAGTATAAAGTCGATTTTGCTGTATATACAAATTTAGCATCCGATATCGAAATGCTTCAAATCATTAGTTTGATATATTTAAGTTAATAAAGCTTCTTTAACGCACTGAAGTTAACATAAAGCCACGGCGCCATAACGGCAGTGCATGTAGAAGAATTCCGTAATCTTATATTTAAGTGCAAAGTCGATTCTGTTGTATATACACATTTAGCAATCGATATCGAAATGCTTCAAATCATTAGTTTACTATATTTGAGTTAATTAAACATCTTTATTTTACTGAAGTCTACAAAAGCCTTAACGGCATAACGGCAGTGCATTTAGAAGAACTTCGTAATCTTATATTAGATATAAGATCGATTTTCTTGTACATACACATTAAGCAATCGATATCGAAATTCTTCAAATCATTAGTTTAACATATTTAAAATAATTAACCTTCTTTAACGTAATGCAGGTGATATAAAGCCGTGGCGGTATAACGGCAGTGCATTAAGAAGAATTACGTTATCTTATATTTATGTATAAAGTCGATTTTCTTGTATCGACATGCTTCAAATCATTAGTTTAACATATTTAAGTTAATATACCTTCTTAAACGCACTGAAGTCTTCATAAAGCCTTAACGGTATGACTGCAGTGCATGTAGAAGAATTCCGTAATCTTATATTTAGGTATAAAGTCGGTTTTATTGTATATACTCATTTAGCAATCGATATCGAAATGCTTCAAATCATTAGTTTAATATATTTAAGTAAATAAAGCTTCTTTAACGCACTGAAGTTAATATAAAGCCATGGCGGCATAACGGCAGTGCATGTAGAAGAATTCCGTAATCTTATATTTAAGTATAAAGTCGATTTTGTTGTATACACACATTTAGCAATCGATATCGTAATGCTTCAAATCATTAGTTTACTATATTTAAGTTAATTAAACATCTTTATTTTGCTGAAGTCTACAAAAGCCTTAACGGCATAACGGCAGTGCATTTAGAAGAATTCCGTTATCTTATATTTAGGTATAAAGTCGATTTTCGTGTATATACTCATTTAGCAATCGATATCGAAATGCTTCAAATCATTAGTTTAATATATTAAAGTCAATAAAGCTTCTTTAACACACTGAAGTTAACAAAAAGCCTTAACGGTATAACTGCAGTGTATTTAGAAGAATTCCGAATTCTTATATTTAGGTATAAAGTCAATTTTCTTGTATTTACATACTTAGCAATCGATATCGAAATCGATATTCAAGTTAATTAACCCTCTCTGTCTTACTGAAGTCTACATAAAGCCTTAACGGCATAACGGCAGTGCATTTAGAAGAATTCCGTTATCTTATATTTAGGTATAAATTTGATTTTCTTGTATGTACACATTTAGCAAGCGATATCGAAATGCTTCAAATCATTAGTTTAACATACTTACGTTAATTAACCTTCTTTAACGTATTGAAGTTGATATAAAGCCATGCCGGCATAACGGCAGTGCATTTAGAAGAAGTCCGTAGTTTTATATTTAGGTATAAAGTCGGTTTTCTTGTATATACACATTTAGTAATCGATAACGAAATGCTTCAAATCATTAGTTTACATATTTAAGTTAATTAACCTTCTTTATCTTACTGAAGTTTACATAAAGCCATAACGGTATAACGGCAGTGCATTTGGATGAATTCCGTAATCTTCTATTAAGGTAAAAAGTCAATTTTGTTGTATATACACATTTAGCAATCGATATCGAAATGAAGATGATATAAAGTCATGGCGGCCTAACGACAGTGCAGTTAGAAGAATTCCGTAATCTTATATTTAGGTATAAATTCGATTTTGTTGTATATACGAATTTAGCAATCGATACCGAAATGCTTCAAATAACTGGTTTAGCATATTTAAGTTAATTAACCTTCTTTATCTTACTGAAGTTCACATAAAGCCTTAACGGTATAACTGCAGTGCATTTAGAAGAATTCCTTAATCTTATATTTAAGTATAAAGTCGATTTTGCTGTATATACAAATTTAGCATCCGATATCGAAATGCTTCAAATCATTAGTTTGATATATTTAAGTTAATAAAGCTTCTTTAACGCACTGAAGTTAACATAAAGCCACGGCGGCATAACGGCAGTGCATGTAGAAGAATTCCGTAATCTTATATTTAAGTGCAAAGTCGATTCTGTTGTATATACACATTTAGCAATCGATATCGAAATGCTTCAAATCATTAGTTTACTATATTTGAGTTAATTAAACATCTTTATTTTACTGAAGTCTACAAAAGCCTTAACGGCATAACGGCAGTGCATTTAGAAGAATTACGTAATCTTATATTAGATATAAGATCGATTTTCTTGTACATACACATTTAGCAATCGATATCGAAATTCTTCAAATCATTAGTTTAACATATTTAAAATAATTAACCTTCTTTAACGTAATGCAGGTGATATAAAGCCATGGCGGTATAACGGCAGTGCATTTAGAAGAATTCAGTTATCTTATATTTAGGTATAAAGTCGATTTTCTTGTATATACATATTTAGCAATCGATATCGAAATGCTTCAAACCATAAGTTTAACATATTTAAAATAATTAACCTTCTTTAACGTATTGAAGTTGTTACAAAGCCATGGCGGCTTAACGACAGTACATTTGGAAGAATTCCCTAATCTTATATTTAGGTATAAAGTCGATATTCTTGTATATATATATTTCGCGATCGATATCGAAATGCTTCAGTTAACTGGTTTAACATATTTAAGTTAATAAACCTTCTTTAACGCACTGAAGTCTACATAAAGCTTTAACGGTATAACTGCACTGCATTTAGAAGAACTCCGTTATCTTATATTTAGGTAGAAAGTCGATTTTCTTGTATATACTCATTTAGCAATCGATATCGAAATGCTTCAAATCATTAGTTTAATATATTTAAGTAAATAAAGCTTCTTTAACGCACTGAAGTTAATATAAAGCCATGGCGGCATAACGGCAGTGCATGTAGAAGAATTCCGTAATCTTATATTTAAGTATAAAGTCGATTTTGTTGTATACACATATTTAGCAATCGATATCGTAATGCTTCAAATCATTAGTTTACTATATTTAAGTTAATTAAACATCTTTATTTTGCTGAAGTCTACAAAAGCCTTAACGGCATAACGGCAGTGCATTTAGAAGAATTCCGTTATCTTATATTTAGGTATAAAGTCGATTTTGTTGTATATACACATTTAGCAATCGATATCGAAATGCTTCATCTCATAAGTTTAACATATTTAAGTTAATAAACCTTCTTTAAAGATCTGAAGTTGGCATATAGCCATGGCGACATAACGACAGTACATTTGGAAGAATTCCGTAATCTCATATTTAGGTATAAAGTCGATTTTCTGGTATATATGCATTAAGCAGTCGATATCGAAATGCTTCAAACCATAAGTTTAACATATTTAAAATAATTAACCTTCTTTAACGTATTGAAGTTGTTACAAAGCCATGGCGGCTTAACGACAGTACATTTGGAAGAATTCCCTAATCTTATATTTAGGTATAAAGTCGATATTCTTGTATATATATATTTCGCGATCGATATCGAAATGCTTCAGTTAACTGGTTTAACATATTTAAGTTAATAAACCTTCTTTAACGCACTGAAGTCTACATAAAGCTTTAACGGTATAACTGCACTGCATTTAGAAGAACTCCGTTATCTTATATTTAGGTAGAAAGTCGATTTTCTTGTATATACTCATTTTGCAATCGATATCGAAATGCGTTAAATCATTATTTTAACATATTTAAGTTAATAAAGCTTTTTAGAAGAACTCCGTTAGCTTATACAAAGGTATAAAGTCGATTTTCTTGTATATACACATTTAGCAATCGATATCGAAATTCTTCAAATCATTAGTTTAACATATTTAAAATAATTAACCTTCTTTAACGTAATGCAGGTGATATAAAGCCATGGCGGTATAACGGCCGTGCATTTAGAAGAATTACGTTATCTTATATTTATGTATAAAGTCGATTTTCTTGTATCGACATGCTTCAAATCATTAGTTTAACATATTTAAGTTAATATACCTTCTTAAACGCACTGAAGTCTTCATAAAGCCTTAACGGTATGACTGCAGTGCATGTAGAAGAATTCCGTAATCTTTTATTTAGGTATAAAGTCGGTTTTATTGTATATACTCATTTAGCAATCGATATCGAAATGCTTCAAATCAATAGTTTAATATATTAAAGTCAATAAAGCTTCTTTAACACACTGAAGTTAACAAAAAGCCTTAACGGTATAACTGCAGTGCATTTAGAAGAATTCCGTATTCTTATATTTAGGTATAAAGTCAATTTTCTTGTATTTACATACTTAGCAATCGATATCGAAATCGATATTCAAGTTAGTTAACCCTCTCTGTCTTACTGAAGTCTACATAAAGCCTTAACGGCATAACGGCAGTGCATTTAGAAGAATTCCGTTATCTTATATTTAGGTATAAATTTGATTTTCTTGTATGTACACATTTAGCAAGCGATATCGAAATGCTTCAAATCATTAGTTTAACATACTTACGTTAATTAACCTTCTTTAACGTATTGAAGTTGATATAAAGCCATGCCGGCATAACGGCAGTGCATTTAGAAGAAGTCCGTAGTTTTATATTTAGGTATAAAGTCGGTTTTCTTGTATATACACATTTAGTAATCGATAACGAAATGCTTCAAATCATTAGTTTTACATATTTAAGTTAATTAACCTTCTTTATCTTACTGAAGTTTACATAAAGCCATAACGGTATAACGGCAGTGCATTTGGATGAATTCCGTAATCTTCTATTAAGGTAAAAAGTCGATTTTGTTGTATATACACATTTAGCAATCGATATCGAAATGCTTCATCTCATAAGTTTAACATATTTAAGTTAATAAACCTTCTTTAACGATCTGAAGTTGGCATATAGCCATGGCGACATAACGACAGTACATTTGGAAGAATTCCGTAGTCTCATATTTAGGTATAAAGTCGATTTTCTGGTATATATGCATTAAGCAGTCGATATCGAAATGCTTCAAACCATAAGTTTAACATATTTAAAATAATTAACCTTCTTTAACGTATTGAAGTTGTTACAAAGCCATGGCGGCTTAACGACAGTACATTTGGAAGAATTCCCTAATCTTATATTTAGGTATAAAGTCGATATTCTTGTTTATATATATTTCGCGATCGATATCGAAATGCTTCAGTTAACTGGTTTAACATATTTAAGTTAATAAACCTTCTTTAACGCACTGAAGTCTACATAAAGCTTTAACGGTATAACTGCACTGCATTTAGAAGAACTCCGTTATCTTATATTTAGGTAGAAAGTCGATTTTCTTGTATATACTCATTTTGCAATCGATATCGAAGTGCTTCAAATCATTATTTTAACATATTTAAGTTAATAAAGCTTTTTAGAAGAACTCCGTTAGCTTATACAAAGGTATAAAGTCGATTTTCTTGTATATACACATTTAGCAAGCGATATCGAAATGCTTCAAATCATTAGTTTAACATATTTAAGTTAATAAACCTTCTTTAACGAACTGAAGTTAACATAGAGCCACAACGGCATAACGGCAGTGCATTTAGAAGAATTCAGTTATCTTATATTTAGGTATAAAGTCGATTTTCTTGTATATACATATTTAGCAATCGATATCGAAATGCTTCAAATCATTACTTTAACATATTTAAGTTAATAAACCTTCTTTAACGAACGGAAGTTGGCATAAAGCCATGGCGACATAACGGCAGTGCATTTAGAAGAATTCCGTAATCCTATATTTAGGTATAAAGTCGATTTTGTTATATATATCCATTAAGCAATCGATATCGAAATGCTTCATATAACTGGTTTAGCATATTTAGGTTAATTAGCCCCCTCTATCTTACTGAAGTTTACATAAAGCCATAACGGCATAACGGCAGTATGTTTGGCTGAGTTCCGTAAAATTTTATTTAGGGATAAAATCGATTTTCTTGTACATACAAATTTAGCAATCAATATCGAAATGCTTCAAATCATTAATTTAGCATATTTAAGTAAATTAAACTTCTTTAACGTACTGAAATTTATATAAAGCCATAACGGCATAACGACAGTACATTTCGAAGAATTCCGTAATCTTATGTTTAAGTATAAATTCGATTTTCTTGTATATACACATTTAGGAAGCGATATCGAAATGCTTCAAATCATTAGTTTGATATATTTAAGTTAATAAAGCTTCTTTAACGTACTGAAGTTAACATAAAGCCACGGCGGCATAACGGCAGTGCATGTAGAAGAATTCCGTAATCTTATATTTAAGTGCAAAGTCGATTCTGTTGTATATACACATTTAGCAATCGATATCGAAATGCTTCAAATCATTAGTTTACTATATTTGAGTTAATTAAACATCTTTATTTTACTGAAGTCTCCAAAAGCCTTAACGGCATAACGGCAGTGCATTTAGAAGAATTACGTAATCTTATATTTAGATATAAAATCGATTTTCTTGTACATACACATTTAGCAATCGATATCGAAATTCTTCAAATCATTAGTTTAACATATTTAAAATAATTAACCTTCTTTAACGTAATGAATGTGATATAAAGCCATGGCGGTATAACGGCAGTGCATTTAGAAGAATTACGTTATCTTATATTTATGTATAAAGTCGATTTTCTTGTATCGACATGCTTCAATTCATTAGTTTAACATATTTAAGTTAATATACCTTCTTCAACGCACTGAAGTCTTCATAAAGCCTTAACGGTATAACTGCAGTGCATGTAGAAGAATTCCGTAATCTTATAATTAGGTATAAAGTCGATTTTATTGTATATACTCATTTAGCAATCGATATCGAAATGCTTCAAATCATTAGTTTAATATATTTAAGTTAATAAAGCTTCTTTAACGCACTGAAGTTAACATAAAGCCATGGCGGCATAACGGCAGTGCATGTAGAAGAATTCCGTAATCTTATATTTAAGTATAAAGTCGATTTTATTGTATATACACATTTAGCAATCGATATCGTAATGCTTCAAGTCATTAGTTAACTACATTTAAGTTAATTAAACATCTTTATTTTGCTGAAGTCTACAAAAGCCTTAACGGCATAACGGCAGTGCATTTAGAAGAATTACGTAATCTTATATTTAGATATAAAGAAGATTTTCGTGTATATACTCATTTAGCAATAGATATCGAAATGCTTCAAATCATTAGTTTAATATATTAAAGTCAATAAAGCTTCTTTAACGCACTGAAGTTAACAAAAAGCCTTAACGGTATAACTGCAGTGCATTTAGAAGAATTCCGTATTCTTATATTTAGGTATAAAGTCAATTTTCTTGTATTTACATATTTAGCAATCGATATCGAAATGCTTCAAATCATTAGTTTAACATATTCAAGTTAATTAACCCTCTCTGTCTTACTGAAGTCTACATAAAGCCTTGAAGGCATAACGGCAGTGCATGTAGAAGAATTCCGTTATCTTATATTTAGGTATAAATTTGATTTTCTTGTATGTACACATTTAGCAAGCGATATCGAAATGCTTCAAATCATTAGTTTAACATATTTAAGTTAATTAAGCTTCTTTAACGTATTGTAGTTGATATAAAGCCATGGCGGCATAACGTTAGTACATTTGGAAGAATTCCGTAGTCTTATATTTAGGTATAAAGTCGATTTTCTTGTATATCAAATCATAAGTTTAACATATTAAGATAATAAACGCTTTTTAGCTTACTGAAGTCTACATAAAGCCTTAACGGTATAACGCCAGTGCATTTAGAATAATTCCGTAAAGTTATAATTTTATTTTTAGGTATAAAGTCGATTTTCTTTTATTTACACATTAAGCAATCGATATCGAAATGCTTCAAACCATTAGTTTAACATATTTAAAGTAATTAACCTTCTTTAACGTATTGAAGGTGATATAAAGCCATGGCGGCATAACGTTAGTACATTTGGAAGAATTCCGTAGTCTTATATTTGGGTATAAAATCGATTTTCTTGTACATGCACCTTAAGCAATCGATATCGAAATGCTTCAAATTATTAGTTTAGCATATTGAAGTAAATTAAACTTCTTTAACGTACCGAAATTTATATTTATTTAGCAATCGATTTTGAAATGCTTCCAATTGTTAGTTTAACATATTTAAGTTAATTAACCCTCTCTATCTTACTGAAGTCTACATAAAGCCTGAACGGCATAACGACAGTGCATTTAGAAGAATTCCGTTATCTTATATTTAGGTATAAAGTCGATTTTCTTGTGTATATACATATAGCAATCGATATCGAAATGCTTCAAATCATTAGTTTAACATATTTGAGTTAATTAACCTTCTTTAACGTATTGAAGTTAATATAAAGCCATGGCGGCATAACGGCAGTGCATTTAGAAGAATTCCGTAATTTTATATTTAGGTATAAAGTCGATTTTCTTGTATTTACATATTTAGCAATCGATAACGAAATGCTTCAAGTCATTAGTTTAACATATTTAAGTTAATTAACCCTCTTTATCTTACTGAAGTCCACAAACGCCTTAACGGCATAACGGCAAAGCATTTAGAAGAATTACGTAATCTTATATTTAGGTATAAAGTCGATTTTCTTGTATATACACATTTAGCAATCGATATCGAAATGCTTCAAACCATTAGTTTAACATATTTAAAATAATTAACCTTCTTTAACGTATTGAAGGCGATATAAAGCCATGGCGGATAACGGCAGTACATGTGGAAGAATTCCGTAATCTTATATTTAGGTATAAAGTCGATTTTCTTGTATATATATATATTTCGCAATCGATATCGAAATGCTTCAGATAACTGGTTTAACATATTTAAGTTAATAAACCTCCTTTAGCGAACTGAAGTCTACATACTTAGGTATAAAGACGATTTTGTTGTACATACACATTTAGCAATCGATATCCAAATGCTTCAAAACATTAGTTTAACATATTTAAGTTAATTAACCTTCTTTAACGTAATGAAGGTGATATAAAGCCATGGCTGCATAACGACAGTGCATGTAGAAGAATTTCGTAATCTTATATTTAGGTATATAGTCCATTTTCTTATATTTACACATTTAGCAATCGATATCGAAAATCTTGAAATCATTAGTTTAACATATTTAAGTTAATTAACCTTCTTTAACGTAATGAAGGTGATATAAAGCCAGGGCGGCATAACGACAGTGCATTTAGAAGAATTCCCTAATCTTATATTTAGGTATAAATTCGATTTTCTCGTATATACACATTTAGCAAGCGATATCGAAATGCTTCAAATCATTAGTTTAACATATTTAAGTTAATTAACCTTCTTTATCCTACTGAAGTTTACATAAAGCCATAACGGTATAACGGCAATGCATTTGGAAGAATTCCGTAATCTAATATTTAGGTATAAAGTCGATTTTCATGTATATACACATTTAGCAATCGATATCGAAATGCTTTAAATCATTAGTTTAACATATTTAAGTTAATTAACCTTCTTTAACGTAATGAAGGTGATATAAAGCCAGGGCGGCATAACGACAGTGCATTTAGAAGAACTACGTAATCTTATATTTAGGTATAAAGAAGATTTTCGTGTATATACTCATTTAGCAATCGATATCGAAATGCTTCAAATCATTAGTTTAATATATTAAAGTCAATAAAGCTTCTTTAACGCACTGAAGTTAACAAAAAGCCTTAACGGTATAACTGCAGTGCATTTAGAAGAATTCCGTATTCTTATATTTAGGTATAAAGTCAATTTTCTTGTATTTACATATTTAGCAATCGATATCGAAATGCTTCAAATCATTAGTTTAACATATTCAAGTTAATTAACCCTCTCTGTCTTACTGAAGTCTACATAAAGCCTTAACGGCATAACGGCAGTGCATTTAGAAGAATTCCGTTATCTTATATTTAGGTATAAATTTGATTTTCTTGTATGTACACATTTAGCAAGCGATATCGAAATGCTTCAAATCATTAGTTTAACATACTTAAGTTAATTAACCTTCTTTAACGTATTGAAGTTGATATAAAGCCATGTCGGCATAACGGCAGTGCATTTAGAAGAAGTCCGTAGTCTTATATTTAGGTATAAAGTCGGTTTTCTTGTATATACACATTTAGTAATCGATAACGAAATGCTTCAAATCATTAGTTTTACATACATAGCTTTCTCATGCCCAAATCTTGGTTTGATATGTGACAAACTCGTTCTTTTGACATCTTCATAATCTCCGCTATTTCCTTAACTTTAATCCGGCGGTCGTCTAATACCAATTGATGAACTTTAGCGATGTTATCGTTAGTGGTTACAGCTTTTGGACGCCCAGGACGTTCATCACCTTCCAAGCTCCTGCGACCACGTTTAAATTCATCTGCCCAAAATTTTATGGTGATAAACGATGGTGCAGAGTCACCGTACACAGAGTCCAACTCATCTTTGATTTGTGAAAGCTTATTGCCATTCAAAAATAAAAATTTAATTACAGCTCGATATTCAATCTTTTCCATTTTGGGGAAATCACCGAAATAGACTCACAAAAACGACTGTCAACAGATAATTGCGCAAGATAAATTTCCGAAATTTTGGCGAGTAGAAATTATGATATGCACACTTTGAAGTAGAAACTTTTTTCAGAGGTACCGCTAGCTTTACGTTGAGGTCGGTTATTTATCAGACGGCCCTCGTATTTAAGTTAATTAACGCTCTTTATCTTACTGAAGTCTACAAAAGCCTTAGCGGCATAACGGCAGTGCATTAAGAAGAACTACGTAATCTTAGCTATGAATTCGATTTTCTTGTATATACACATTTAGCAATCGATATCGAAATGCTTCAAATTATTAGTGTAACATATTTAAGTTAATAAACCTTCTTTAACGTATTGAAGGTGATACAAAGCCATGGCGGCATAACGACAGTGCATTTAGAAGAATTCCGTAATCTTATATTTAGGTATAAAGTCGATTTTCTTGTATATACACATTTGGCAATCGATATCGAAATGCTTCAAATCATTAGTTTTACATATTAAGTTAACGTTAAAGAAGGTTAATTAACTTAAATATATTAAACTAATGATTTGAAGCATATCGATATCGCTTGCTAAATGTGTATATACAAGAAAATCGAATTATACCTAAATATAAGATAACGGAATCGTTCCAAGTGCACTGCCGTTATACCGTTATGGCTTTATGTAAACTTCAGTAAGCTAAGTAAGCTCTCAGTAAGCTAAAAAATGTTTATTAACTTAATATGTTAAACTAATGATTTGAAGCATTTCGATATCGATATCTAATAATGTATATAAAAGAAAATCGACTTTATACCTAAATAAAAGATTACGGAATTCTTCTACATGCACTGCCGTAATGGCGCCGTGGCTATATGCCAAATTCAGATCGTTGAAGAAGGTTAATTAACTTAAATATGTTAAACTAATGACTTGAAGCATTTCGTTATCGATTGCTAAATGTGTATATACAACAAAATCGACTTTATACCTAAATATAAGATAACGGAATTCTTCTAAATGTAGACTTAAGTATGCAAAAAGAATGTTTATTAACTTAAATATGTTAAACTAATGTTTTAAAAAAGCATTTCGATATCGCTTCAAAAATGTGTATAAAACAAGAAAATCAAATTTTATACCTAAATATAAGATTAGGGAAATTTCTTCCCTAATGCACTGCCATAATACCGTCTGGCTTTATGCCAAAGCTCAGAACCCCGTTAAAGAAGGTTTATTAATTTAAAATATTTTAAAAGCTTATGATTTGAAGCATTTCGATATCTATTCAAAATAATGTATATACAACAAAATCGACTTTATACCTAAAAAATAAGATTACGGAATTTTTCCCTAATGCACTGCCGTTATGGCCCGTTAGCTCTATGCCAAATTCAGATCGATAAAGAAGGTTAATTAACTTAAATATGTTAAACTAATGATTTGAAGCATTTCGTTATCGCTTGCTAAATGTGTATATACAAGAAAATCAAATTTTATACCTAAATATAAGATAACGGAATTTTTCCCTAAAGGGTTAAGACCCTTAAAATTATGCTAAAAAATGTTTATTAATTTAAAATGTTAAACTAATGATTTCAAAGCATTTCGATATCGATTGAAAAATGTGAAATAAAACAAAAAAATTTGACTTTATGCCTAAATATAAGATTACGGAATTCTTCTATATGCACTGCCGTAATGCCGCCGTGGCTATATGCCAAATTCAGATCTTTAAAAAGAAGGTTTATTAAGTTAAATATTTTAAAAGCTTATGAGTTGAAGCATCTCGATATCTATTGCTAAATGTGTATATACAAGAAAATCAAACTTTATACCTAAATATAAGATTAGGGAAATTCCCCAACCTGCCGTTATGCCGTTATGACTTTATGAAAGACTTCAGAAAGGAAAACAAAAGGGTTAATTAACTTAAATATTTTAAAAATCTAATGTTTTAAAAAGGCATTTCGATGTCGCTTGCTAAATGTGAAATATACAAGAAAATCAATTTATACCTAAATAAAAAGATTACGGAATTCTTCTGAATGCACTGCCGTTATACCTTTAAAGGGCCCTTTTTTAAAGACTTCAGTGCTTAAAGAATGTTTATTAATTTAAAATGTTAAACTAATGATTTCAAGCATTTCGATATCGATTGCTAAATGTGAAATATACAAAAAAATTTGACTTTATGCCTAAAGATAAGATTACGGAATTCTTCAAATATGCATTGCCGTTATGCCGCCGTGGTTTTATATCCAAACTTCAATCTTTAAAAAGAAGGTTAATTAACTTAAATATGTTAAACTAATGATTTGAAGCATTTCGCTATCGCTTGCTAAATGTGTATATACAAGAAAATCAAACTTTATACCTAAATATAAGATTACGGATTCCCAAACCTGCCGTTATGCCGTCATGGCTTTATGAAAGACTTCAGAAACGAAAAAAGGGTTAATTAACTTAAATATATTAATCTAATGATTTAAAGGCATTTTGATGTCGCTTGCTAAATTTGAAATATACAAGAAAATCGACTTTATCCCTTAAATAAAAAGATTACGGAATTCTTCTAATGCACTGCCGTTATACCGTTAAGGCTTTATGTAGACTTCAGTGCTTAAAGAATGTTTATTAATTTAAAATATGTTAAACTAATGATTTGAAGCATTTCGATATCGATATCTAAATGTGTATAAAACAAGAAAATCGACTTTATACCTAAATAAAAGATTACGGAATTCTTCAAACCTGCATTGCCGTTATGCCGCCGTGGTTTTATATCCCCTTCAATCGTTAAAGAAGGTTTATTAACTTAAATATGTTAAATAATGATTTGAAGCATTTCGCAAATCGCTTGCTAAATGTGTATATACTCAAAAAAATCGACTTTATACCTAAATATAAGATTAGGGAAAGTTCTTCAAACATGCACTGCCGTTATGCCGCCATGGCTTTATATCAACTTGAATACGTTAAAAAAGGGTTTAAATTTAAAGCTTAAATGTGTTAAACTTATGATTTGAAGCATTTTAAATATCGCTTGCTAAATTTGTATATACAAGAAAATCGACTTTATCCCTTAAATATAAGATTAGGGAAAATTTTTCCCAAACATGTACTGTCGTTATACCGTCATGGCTTTATGTAGACTTAAAGAAACTTTAAAAAGAAGTTTATTAATTTAAAATATGTTAAACTAATGATTTGAAGCATTTCGATATCGATTCAAAAATGTGTATAAAACAAGAAAATCGACTTTTTACCTAAAAAATAAGATTACGGAATTCTTCTACCTGCTTTGCCGTTATGCCGCCTGGCTATATCCCCTTCAGATCGTTAAAAAAGGGTTTATTAACTTAAATATGTTTATAATGATTTAAAGGCATTTCGAAAATCGCTTGCTAAATGTGAAATATACAAAAAAAATCGACTTTATACCTAAATAAAAAGATTACGGAATTCTTCTAATGCACTGCCGTTATGCCGTTAAGGCTTTATGTAACTTAAAGTGCGTTAAAGAAGGTTTTTTAAAGCTTAAATGTGTTAAACTTATGATTTGAAGCATTTCAAATATCGATGCTAAATGTGTATATACAAGAAAATCGACTTTATACCTAAATATAAGATTAGGGAAAATTCTTCTAAATGCACTGCCGTTATGCCGCCATGGCTTTATATAAACTTGAATACGTTAAAGAAGGTTAATTAGCTTAAATGTGTTAAACTTATGATTTGAAGCATTTCGAAATCGCTTGCTAAATGTGTATATACAAGAAAATCGACTTTATACCTAAATATAAGATTACGGAATTCTTCTAAATGCACTGCCGTTATGTTGCCATGGCTTTATATCAACTTTAATACGTTAAAGAAGGTTAATTAACTTAAATATGTTAAACTAATGATTTGAAGCATTTCGATATCGCTTGCTAAATGTGTATATACAAGAAAATCGATTTTAAACCTAAATATAAGATAACGGAATTCTTCTACATGCACTGCCGTTATGCCGCCATGGCTTCATGTCACCTTCGGTAGGTTAAAGAAAGAAATTCACCTTAAATATGTTAAACTAATGATTTGAAGCATTTCGATATCGATTGCTAAATGTGCTAGTACAAGAAACTTGACTTTATACCTAAACATAGGATAACGGAATTCTTCCAAATGCACTGCCGTTATACCGCCATGGCTTTATGTTAACTTCAGTTAGTTAAAGAAGGTTTATTAACTTAACTATGTTAAACCAGTTATTTGAAGCATTTCGATATCAATTGCTTAATGCATATATACAAGAAAATCGATTATACCTAAATATAAGATTACGGAATTCTTCCAAATTACTGTCGTTATGGCGCCATGGCTTTATTTCACCTTCAATACGCTAAACCAATGATTTGAGGCATTTCGCTATCGATTGCTAAATATGTATATACAAGAAAATCGACTTTATAGCTAAATATAAGATTACGGAATTCTTCAAAAATGCACTGCCGTTATGTAGTTATGGCTTTATATCAACTTCAGTTAGTTAAAGAAGGTTTATTAACATAAATATGTTAAACTAATGATTTGAAGCATTTCGATATCGATTGCTAAATGAGTATATACAAGAAAATCGACTTTATACCTAAATATAAGATTACGTAATACTTCTAAATGCTTTGCCATTATGCCGTAAAGGCGTTTGTAGACTCCAGTAAGATAAAGAGGGCTAATTAACTTAAATATGTTAAACTAATGATTTGAGGCATTTCGATATCGATTGCTAAATGTGTATATACAAGAAAATCGACTTTATACCTAAATATATGATAACGGAATTTTTCTACATGCACTGCCGTTATGCCGTTAAGGCTTTTGTAGACTTCAGTAAGATAAAGAGGGTTAGTTAACTTAAATATGTTAAACTAATGATTTGAAGCACTTCGATATCGATTGCTAAATGTGTATATACAAGAAAATCGACTTAATATCTAACTATAAGATTACGGAATTTTTCCAAATGTACTGTCGTTATGTCGCCATGGCTTTATATCATCTTCAATACGTTAAAGAAGCTTTATTAACTTAAATATGTTAAACTAATGATTTGAAGATTTTCGAAATCGATTGCTAAATGCATATATACAACAAAATCGACTTAATACCTAAATATAAGATTACGGATTTCTTCTAAATGCACTGCCGTTATGCCGCCATGGCTTTGTGTTAACTTCGGTTTAAAGTGGGTTTTTTTTAACTTAAATATGTCAAACTAATGATTTGAAGCATTTCGATATCGATTGCTAAAAGAGTATATACAAGAAAATCGACTTTTTACCTAAATATAAGATTACGGAATTCTTCTAAATGCTTTGCCGTTATGCCATTAAGGCGTTTGTAGACTTCAGTAAGATAAAGAGGGTTAATTAACTTAAATATGTTAAACTAAAGATTTGAGGCATTTCGATATCGATTGCTAAATGAGTATATACAAGAAAATCGACTTTATACCTAAATATATGATAACGGAATTCTTCTACATGCACTGCCGTTATGCCGTTAAGGCGTTTGTAGACTTCAGTAAGATAAAGAGGGTTATTTAACTTAAATATGTTAAACTAATGATTTGAAGGACTTCGATATCGATTGCTAAATGTGTATATACAAGAAATTCGACTTAATATCTAAATATAAGATTACGGAAATCTTCCAAATGTACTGTCGTTATGTCGCCATGGCTTTATATCATCTTAAATACGTTAAAGAAGCTTTATTAACTTAAATATGTTAAACTAATGATTTGAAGATTTTCGAAATCGATTGCTAAATGCATATATACAACAAAATCGACTTAATACCTCAATATAAGGATACGGATTTCTTCTATATGCACTGCCGTTATGCCGCCATGGCTTTGTGTTAACATCGGTTTAAAGTAGGTTTTTTAACTTAAGTATGTCAAACTAATGATTTGACGCATTTCGATATCGATTGCTAAAAGAGTATATACAAGAAAATCGACTTTTTACCTAAATATAAGATTACGGAATTCTTCTACATGCATTTTCGTTATGCCGTTAAGACGTTTGCAGACTTCAGTAAGATAAAGAGGGTTAATTAACTTAAATATGTTAAACTAATGATTTGAGGCATTTCGATATCGTTTGCCAAATGTGTATATACAAGAAAATCGACTTTTTACCTAAATATAAGATTACGGAATTCTTCTAAATGCACTGCCGTTATGCAGTTATGGCTTTATGTTAACTTCTATTCGTTAAAGAAGGTTTATTAACTTAAATTTGTTAAACTAATGATTTGAAGATTTTCGAAACCGATTGCTAAATGCAAATATACAAGAAAATCTTCTTTATACCTAAATATAAGATTACGAAATTCTTCTAAAGGAATTGCTGTTATGCCGCCATGGCTTTATGTAAACTTCAGTTCGTTAAAAAAGGTTTATTAACTTAAATATTTTAAAACTAATGTTTTGAAGCATTTCGATATCGCTTGCTAAATGTGTATATACAAGAAAATCGAATTTATAACTTAATATAAGATTACGGAATTCTTCTACATGGACTTCCGTTATGCCGCCATGGCTTTATGTTAACTTCAGTGCGTTAAAGAAGCTTTATTAACTTAAATATGTTAAACTAATGATTTGAAGATTTTCGAAATCGATTGCTAAATGCATATATACAACAAAATCGACGTTATACCTAAATATAAGATTACGGAATTCTTCAAATGCACTGCCGTTATACCGTTATGGCTTTATATCAACTTCAGTTAGTTCAAGAAGGTTAATTAACTTAAATATGTTAAACTAATGATTTGGGGCATTTCGATATCGATTGCTAAATGTGTATATGCAAGAAAATCGACTTTATACCTAAATATAAGATTACGGAATTCTTCAAATGCAGTGACGTTATACCGTTATGGCTTTATGTAAACTTCAGTAAGACAAAGAAGGTTAATTTACTTAAATGTGTTAAACTAGTGATTTGGGGCATTTCGATATCGATTGCTAAATGTGTATATACAAGAAAATCGACTTTATAGCTAAATATAAGATTACGGAATTCTTCTAAATGCACTGCCGTTATGTAGTTATGGCTTTATGTTAACCTCAGTGCGTTAAAGTAGGTTTTTTAACTTAAATATTTTAAACTGATGATTTGAAGCACTTCCATATCGATCGCTAAATGAGTATATACAAGAAAATCGACTTTATACCCAAATATAAGATTACGTAATTCTTCTAAATGCTTTGCCGTTATGCCGTTAAGGCGTTTGTAGACTTCAGTAAGATAAAGAGGGTTAATTAACTTAAATATGTTAAACTAATGATTTGAGGCATTTCGATATCGATTGCTAAATGTGTATATACAAGGAAATCAATTTAATATCTAAATATAAGATTACGGAATTCTTCCAAATGTACTGTCGTTATGTCGCCATGGCCTTATATCACCTTCAATACGTTAAAGAAGCTTTATTAACTTAAATATGTTAAACTAATGATTTGAAGCACTTCGATATCGATTGCTAAATGCGTATATACAAGAAAATCGACTTAATACCTAAATATAAGATTACCGAATTATTCTAAATGCACTGCCGTTATGCCGCCATGGATTTATGCCAACTTCAGTTGGCTAAAGAAGCTTTATTAACTTAAATATGTTAAACTAATGATTTGAGGCATTTCGATATCGATTGCTAAATGAGTATATAGAAGAAAATCGACTTTATACCTAAATATAAGGTTAGGGAATTCTTCCAAATGCACTGCCGTTATGCTGTTAAGGCTTTTGAAGACTTTAGTAAGATAAAGAGGGTTAATTAACTTAAATATGTTAAACTAATGATTTGAAGTACTTCGATATCGATTACTAAATGTGTATATACAAGAAAATCGACTTTATACCTAAATATATGATAACGGAATTCTTCTACATGCACTGCCGTTATGCCGTTATGGCTTTATGTCAACTTCAGTTCGTTAAAGTACGTTTGTTAACTTAAATATGTTAAACTAATGATTTGAAGCACTTCGATATCGATTGCTAAATGAGTATATAGAAGAAAATCGACTTTATACCTAAATATATGGTTAGGGAATTCTTCCAAATGCACTGCCGTTATGCTGTTAAGGCTTTTGTAGACTTTAGTAAGATTAAGAGGGTTAATTAACTTAAATATGTTAAACTAATGATTTGAGGCATTTCGATATCGATTACTAAATGTGTATATACAAGAAAATCGACTTTATACCTAAATATATGATAACGGAATTCTTCTACATGCACTGCCGTTATGCCGTTATGGCTTTATGTCAACTTCAGTTCGTTAAAGTACGTTTGTTAACTTAAATATGTTAAACTAATGATTTGAAGCACTTCGATATCGATTGCTAAATGCGTATATACAAGAAAATCGACTTAATACCTAAATATAAGATTACAGAATTATTCTAAATACACTGCCGTTATGCCGCCATGGATTTATGCCAACTTCAGTTGGCTAAAGAAGGTTTATTAACTTAAATATGTTAAACTAATGATTTGAGGCATTTCGATATCGATTGCTAAATGAGTATATACAAGAAAATCGACTTTATACCTAAATATAAAATTACGGAATTCTTCTACATGAACTGCCGTTATACCGCCATGGCTTTGTGTTAACTTCAGAAGATTTATTAACTTAGATATGTTACACTAGTTATTTGAAGC
>JAPZAG010001628.1:0-28450 GCA_027475135.1 Bactrocera correcta | reverse complement strand
CTGTTACTTTTTGGTCGTAAAGAGGCTGTTCTTCAATTAATTGAGGATTTTCGGTGGCATAAAATCGGCAATTTTGCTTGTTTACGCCTCCATTCAACGAGAAATGTGCCTCGTCTGACATGATGAGTTTTCGCCAAAAGTCAAGTTCGTTTTCAGCCATTTCGATGGCCCATTTGCCAAAATTAATGCGTCGTGGATAATCAGCTGGGTTTAGTTTTTGTGCCATTTGAATTTTATATGGAAACATCTTCAAATCTTTATGAATTATGCGTCGGAGAGTGGTGCAAGAGATGTCTAATTCCTGAGAGCGGCGATAACTCGATGTCGATGGAGTCTCCTCAATACTGGCTCGTACAGCTTCGATATTTTCATCAGAACGTCTTGTGCGTTGTCTGGATGCATGACTGGCATTACTGAGATTACCGGTGTTCACAAATTTTGCGTATAAAGACTTAATTGTGTTCTTAACTGGAGCACTTTTCACTTTATTTTTTTTTGCGAAACGCACGTTGAGTTAACACAATTGAAAAGTTATTTTGAATATAAAGCTGAACAATTTCAGCGCGTTCTTTTGGAGTGTACTGTTCCATGGTATAAATTGTCTTCGAATGACGCTTCTAACGCGGTATGACATTAGCCGATTTGTCAGCGCTGTTAAAAGTTACAGCGTTGCCAGATGGGTCAACTTTAAATGGCCTACCCTGTATTTAAGTTAATTAACCTTCTTTAACGCATTGAAGTTTATATAAAGCCATGGCGACATAGCGACAGTACATTTGGAAGAATTCCGTAGTCTCATATTTAGGTATAAAGTCGATTTTCTGGTATATATACATTAAGCAATCGAAAATCTTCAAATAACTGGTTTAACATATTTAAGTTAATAAACCTTCTTTAACGAACTGAAGTTGGCTTAAGGCCATGGGGGCATAACGGCAGTGCATTTAGAAGAATTCCGTAATCTTATATTTAGGTATAAAGTCGATTTTCTTGTATATACACATTTAGCTATCGATATCGAAATGCTTCAAATCATTAGTTTAACATATTTAAGTTAATTAAACTTCTTTAACGTATTGAAGTTGATATAAAGCCATGGCGGCATAACGACAGTGCATTTAGAAGAGTTCCGTAGTCTTATATTTATGTAAAAAGTCGATTTTCTTGTATATACACATTTAGCGATCGATATCGAGATGCTTCAACTCATTAGTTTAACATATTTTTGTTAATAAACCTTCTTTAACGATCTGAAGTTGGCATGTAGCCATGGCGTCATAACGGCAGTGCATTTAGAAGAATTCCGTTATCTTATATTTAGGTTTAAAGTCGATTTTGTTGTATATACATATTTAGCAATTGATATCGAGATGCTTCAGCTCATTAGTTTAACATAATTAAGTTAATAAACCTTCTTTAACGAACTGAAGTTGGCATAAAGCTATGGCGGCATAACGGCAGTGCATGTAGAAGAATTCCGTTATCTTATATTTAGGTATAAGGTCGATTTTCTTGTATTTACACATTTAGCAATCGATATCGAAATGCATCAAATAACTGGTTAAGCATATTTAAGTTAATTAACCTTCTTTATCTTACTGAAGCTTACATAAAGCAATAACGGCATAACGGCAGTGCATTTAGAAGAATTCCGTTATCTTATATTTAGGTATAAAGTCGATTTTGTTGTAGATACACATTTAGCAATCGATATCGAAATGCTTTAAATCATTAGTTTAACATATTTAAGTTAGTTAACCTTCTTTATCGTATTGAAGTTGATATAAAGCCATGGCGGCATAACGACAGTGCATTTGGAAGAACTCCGTAATCTTGTATTTAGGTAAAAAGTCGAGTTTGTTGTACATACACATTTAGCAATCGATATCGAAATGCTTCAAATAACTGGTTTAACATTTTTAAGTTAGTTAACCTTCTTTAACGTATTGAAGTTGATATAAAGCCATGGCGGCATAACGACAGTGAATTTAGAAGAATTCCGTAATCTTGTATTTAGGTATAAAGTCGATTTTGTTGTAAATACACATCAGCAATCGATATCGAGATGGTTCAACTCGTTAGTTTAACATATTTAAGTTAATTAACCTTATTTTTCCTACTGAAGTGTAAGTAAAGCCATTACGGTATAACGGCAGTGCATTTGGAAGAATTCCCTAATCTTATATTTAGGTATAAAGTCGATTTTCTTTTATATACACATTTAGATATCGATATCGAAATGCTGCAACTCATTCGTTTAACATATTTAAGTTAGTTAATCTTCTTTAACGTAATGAAGGTGATATAAAGCCATGGCGGCATAACGACAGTGCATTTAGAAGAATTCCGTAATCTTATATTTAGGTATAAAGTCGATTTTCTTGTATATAAACATTCAGCAATCGATATCGAAATGCTTCAAATCATTAGTTAAACATATTTAAGTTAAATAGCCTTCTTTAACGTAATGAAGGTGACATAAAGCCATGGCGGCATAACGGCAGTACATTTGGAAGAATTCCGTAATCTTATGTTTAGGTATAAAGTCGATTTTGTTGTGTATATGCATTTAGCAATCGATTTCGAAATGCTTCAAATAACTAGTGTAACATATCTTAGTTAATAAACCTTCTTAAACGAACTGAAGTTAACATAAAGCCATAACGGCATAACGGCAGTGCATTTAGAAGCATTCCGTAATCTTATATTTAGGTATAAAGTCGGTTTTCTTGTATATATGCATTAAGCAACCGATTTCGAAATGCTTCAAATAACTAGTGAAACATATCTAAGTTAATAAACCTTCTTAAACGAACTGTAGTTAACATAAAGCCATAACGGCAGCGCATTTGGAAGAATTCCGTAAACTTATATTTAGGTATAAAGTCGTTTTTTTGTGTATATGCATTTAGCAATCGATATCGAAATGCTTCAAATCATTAGTTTAACATATTTAAGGGAATTAACCTTTTTTACCGTAATGAAGGTGATATAAAGCCATGGCGGCATAACGACAGTAGATTTGGAAGAATTCCGTAATCTTATATTTAGGTATAAGGTCGATTTTGTTGTATATACACATCTAGCAAGCGATATCGAAATGCTTCAAATCATTAGTTTAACATATTTAAGTTAATAAACCTTCTTTAACGAACTGAAGTTAACATAAAGCAATAACGGCATAACGGCAGTATATTTATATGAATTCCGTTATCTTATATTTAGGTATAAATTCGATTTTGTTGTACATACACATTTAGCAATCGATATCGAAATGCTTCAAATCATTAGTTTAACATATTTAAGTTAGTTAACCTTCTTTACCGTAATGAAGGTGATATAAAGCCATAACGCGGCATAACGACAGTGCATTTAGAAGAATTCCCTAATCTTATATTTACGCATCTAGCAATCGATATCGAAATGCTTCAAATCATTAACTTAACATATTTAAGGGAATTAACCTTCTTTAACGTATTGAAGTTGATATAAAGCCATGGCGGCATAACGACAGTAGATTTGGAAGAATTCCGTAATCTTATATTTAGGTATAAGGTCGATTTTGTTGTATATAAATCGATATCGAAATGCTTTAAATCATTAGTTTAACATATTTAAGTTAATTAACTTTCTTTATCTTACTGAAGTTTACATAAAGCCAAAACGGTATAACGACAGTGCATATGGAAGAATTCCGTAATCTTATATTTAAGTAAAAAGTCGATTTTCTTGTATATACGCATTTAGCTATCGATATCGAAATGCTGCAACTCATTCGTTTAACATATTTAAGTTAGTTAACCTTCTTTAACGTAATAAAGGTGATATAGAGCCATGGCGGCATAACGACAGTGCATTTAGAAGAATTCCGTAATCATATATTTAGGTATAAAGCCGATTTTCTTGTATATACACATTTAGCTATCGATATCGAAATGCTTCAAATCATTCGTTTAACATACAGGGTAGGCCATTTAAAGTTGACCCATTTGTTTCTAAAAAAAAAAGAACAAAAGAAAACAATGTTTTTTGTTCATTTCAAAAATAATTTATTTTGGTCCAAGGGAATTTGTTTCAGCTAATATTTAAAAATTAGATCGCGTAAATGGGCACCTTTAGCTTTGACAGCTAAATGCACTCTTTTTTCGACATTTTCCATGACTTTGGCCAATGTTTCGGATGATATGGCGGCTGTTTCACGTCGAATGTTGGCTTTCAGTTGAGCTAAGGTCTTTGGCTTATTAGCGTATACCTTGGATTTCAAATAACCCCACAAATAAAAGTCTGGTGGCGTCAAATCTGGTGATCTCGGTGGCCAGTCAACATCACCATTTTTCGATATCAATCGCCCGGGGAAAAATGGTCGCAATAAATTGATTGTTGGTCGAGCTGTATGGCATGTAGCCCCGTCCTGTTGAAACCAGAAGTTATCCATGTCATTTTCGCGAATAATGGGTATCACAAAATCCGTTATCATGGCTCGATAACGCTCACCATTGACTGTTGTCGTGGCTCCATCATCGTCTTCGAAAAAATACGGTCCGATGATCATATTCGCGCAAACACCGCACCAAACTGTTACTTTTTGGTCGTAAAGAGGCTGTTCTTCAATTAATTGAGGATTTTCGGTGGCATAAAATCGGCAATTTTGCTTGTTTACGCCTCCATTCAACGAGAAATGTGCCTCGTCTGACATGATGAGTTTTCGCCAAAAGTCAAGTTCGTTTTCAGCCATTTCGATGGCCCATTTGCCAAAATTAATGCGTCGTGGATAATCAGCTGGGTTTAGTTTTTGTGCCATTTGAATTTTATATGGAAACATCTTCAAATCTTTATGAATTATGCGTCGGAGAGTGGTGCAAGAGATGTCTAATTCCTGAGAGCGGCGATAACTCGATGTCGATGGAGTCTCCTCAATACTGGCTCGTACAGCTTCGATATTTTCATCAGAACGTCTTGTGCGTTGTCTGGATGCATGACTGGCATTACTGAGATTACCGGTGTTCACAAATTTTGCGTATAAAGACTTAATTGTGTTCTTAACTGGAGCACTTTTCACTTTATTTTTTTTTGCGAAACGCACGTTGAGTTAACACAATTGAAAAGTTATTTTGAATATAAAGCTGAACAATTTCAGCGCGTTCTTTTGGAGTGTACTGTTCCATGGTATAAATTGTCTTCGAATGACGCTTCTAACGCGGTATGACATTAGCCGATTTGTCAGCGCTGTTAAAAGTTACAGCGTTGCCAGATGGGTCAACTTTAAATGGCCTACCCTGTATTTAAGTTAGTTAACCTTCTTTAACGTAATGAAGGTGATATAAAGCCATGGCGGCATAACGAAAGTGCATTTAGAAGAATTCCGTAATCTTATATTTAGGTATAAAGTCGATTTTGTTGTATATACGCATTTAGCAATCGATATCGAAATGCTTCAAATCATTAGTTTAACATATTTAAGTTAATTAACCTTCTTTAACGTATTGAAGTTGATATAAAGCCATGGCGGCATAACGACAGTGCATTTAGAAGAGTTCCGTAGTCTTATATTTATAAAAAGTCGATTTTGTTGTATATACACATTTAGCGATCGATATCGAGATGCTTCAACTCATTAGTTTAACATATTTTTGTTAATAAACCTTCTTTAACGATCTGAAGTTGGCATGTAGCCATGGCGTCATAACGGCAGTGCATTTAGAAGAATTCCGTTATCTTATATTTAGGTTTAAAGTCGATTTTGTTGTATATACATATTTAGCAATTGATATCGAGATGCTTCAGCTCATTAGTTTAACATAATTAAGTTAATAAACCTTCTTTAACGAACTGAAGTTGGCATAAAGCTATGGCGGCATACCGGCAGTGCATATAGAAGAATTCCGTTATCTTATTTTTAGGTATAAAGTCGATTTTCTTGTATTTACACATTTAGCAATCGATTTCGAAATGCTTCAAATAACTAGTGTAACATATCTTAGTTAATTAAACCTTCTTTAACGAATGAAGGTGATATAAAGCCATGGCGGCATAACGAAAGTGCATTTAGAAGCATTCCGTAATTTTATATTTAGGTATAAAGTCGGTTTTGTTGTATATATGCATTTAGCAATCGATTTCGAAATGCTTCAAATCATTAGTTTAACATATTTAAGTTAATTAACCTTCTTTAACGAAATTTGAAAAAGCCGGGGAAAAGGTTTTAGAAAAAGTTCCGAAAGTCTTATATTTAAAATAAAGTCGATTTTTTTGTGTATACACATTTAGCGATCGATATCAAAGATGCTTAAAACTCATTAGTTTAACATATTTTTGTTAATTAACCTTTTTAACCGATCTGAATTTGGGATGAAAAGCCATGGGGGTCATAACGGCAGTGATTTGGAAGAATTCCGTTATCTTATATTTGGGTTTTAAAAGGTCGATTTTGTTGTATATACATATTTAGCAATTGATATCAAAGATGCTTCAAATCATTAGTTTAACAAAATTTAAGTTAATAAACCTTCTTTAACGAACTGAAGTTGGCATAAAGCTATGGCGGCAAAACCGGCAGTGCATTTATATGAATTCCGTTATCTTATTTTTAGGTATAAATTCGATTTTGTTGTATTTACACATTTAGCAATCGATTTCGAAATGCTTCAAATCATTAGTTTAACATATTTAAAGTTAATAAACCTTTTTAAAAACCGAATGAAGGTGATATAAAGCCATAACGGCATAACGGCAGTGCATTTAGAAGCTTTCCCCGTAATTTTATATTTAGGTATAAAGTCGGTTTTGTTGTATATATGCTTTAAAGCAATCGATTTCGAAATGCTTCAAATAAACTTAAACATTTTTAAAGGGTTAATTAACCTTCTTTAACGAAATTTGAAAAAGTAAAGGTAGTTTGGAAGAATTCCGTAATCTTATATTTAGGTAAAAAGGTCGATTTTGTTTTTATATAAAATCGATATCGAAATGCTTTAAATCATTAGTTTAACATTTTTAAAGGGTAAATTTAAACCCTTTTTTATTTTAAACTAAAGGGTTTATATAAAGCCAAGACGGTATAACGACAGTGATTTGGAAGAATTCCGTAATCTTATTTTTAAAGGAAAAAAAGGTCGATTTTGTTGTATATACGCATTTAGCTATCGATATCGAAATGCTTAAAACTCATTCGTTTAACATATTTAAGTTAATAAACCTTCTTTAACGAATGAAGGTGATAAAAGAGCCATGGCGGCATAACGGCAGTATATTTATATGAATTCCGTTATCTTATATTTAGGTATAAATTCGATTTTGTTGTACATACACATTTAGCAATCGATATCGAAATGCTTCAAATCATTAGTTTAACATATTTAAGTTAGTTAACCTTCTTTACCGTAATGAAGGTGATATAAAGCCATAATGCGGCATAACGACAGTGCATTTAGAAGAATTCCCTAATCTTATTTTTAAAAACGCTTTTTTTCCTTAGCAATCGATATCGAAATGCTTCAAATCATTAACTTAACATATTTAAGGGAATTAACCTTCTTTAACGTATTGAAGTTGATATAAAGCCATGGCGGCATAACGACAGTAGATTTGGAAGAATTCCGTAATCTTATATTTAGGTATAAGGTCGATTTTGTTGTATATAAATCGATATCGAAATGCTTTAAATCATTAGTTTAACATATTTAAGTTAATTAACTTTCTTTATCTTACTGAAGTTTACATAAAGCCAAAACGGTATAACGACAGTGCATATGGAAGAATTCCGTAATCTTATATTTAAGTAAAAAGTCGATTTTCTTGTATATACGCATTTAGCTATCGATATCGAAATGCTGCAACTCATTCGTTTAACATATTTAAGTTAGTTAACCTTCTTTAACGTAATAAAGGTGATATAGAGCCATGGCGGCATAACGACAGTGCATTTAGAAGAATTCCGTAATCATATATTTAGGTATAAAGCCGATTTTGTTGTATATACGCATTTAGCAATCGATATCGAAATGCTTCAAATCATTAGTTTAACATATTTAAGTTAATTAACCTTCTTTAACGTATTGAAGTTGATGTAAAGCCATGGCAGCATAACGGCAGTGCATTTAGAAGAATTCCGTAATCTTATATTAGGTATAAAGTCGATTTTCTTGTATATACACATTTAGCTATCGATATCGAAATGCTTCAAATCATTAGTTTAACATATTTACCTTAATAAACCTATTTTAACGTATTTAAGTTGATATAAAGCCATGGTGGTATTACGACAGTACATTTGGAAGAATTCCGTACTCTTATATTTAGGTATAAAGTCGATTTTCTTGTATATATGCATTAAGCAATCGACATCGAAATGCTTCAAATAACTGGTTTAACATATTTAAGTTAGTTAACCTTCTTTAACGTAATGAAGGTGATATAAAGCCATGGCGGCATAACGACAGTGCATTTAGAAGAATTCCGTTATCATATATTTAGGTATAAAGTCGATTTTCTTGTATATACACATTTAGCTATCGATATCGAAATGCTTCAAATCATTCGTTTAACATACAGGGTAGGCCATTTAAAGTTGACCCATTTGTTTCTAAAAAAAAAAGAACAAAAGAAAACAATGTTTTTTGTTCATTTCAAAAATAATTTATTTTGGTCCAAGGGAATTTGTTTCAGCTAATATTTAAAAATTAGATCGCGTAAATGGGCACCTTTAGCTTTGACAGCTAAATGCACTCTTTTTTCGACATTTTCCATGACTTTGGCCAATGTTTCGGATGATATGGCGGCTGTTTCACGTCGAATGTTGGCTTTCAGTTGAGCTAAGGTCTTTGGCTTATTAGCGTATACCTTGGATTTCAAATAACCCCACAAATAAAAGTCTGGTGGCGTCAAATCTGGTGATCTCGGTGGCCAGTCAACATCACCATTTTTCGATATCAATCGCCCGGGGAAAAATGGTCGCAATAAATTGATTGTTGGTCGAGCTGTATGGCATGTAGCCCCGTCCTGTTGAAACCAGAAGTTATCCATGTCATTTTCGCGAATAATGGGTATCACAAAATCCGTTATCATGGCTCGATAACGCTCACCATTGACTGTTGTCGTGGCTCCATCATCGTCTTCGAAAAAATACGGTCCGATGATCATATTCGCGCAAACACCGCACCAAACTGTTACTTTTTGGTCGTAAAGAGGCTGTTCTTCAATTAATTGAGGATTTTCGGTGGCATAAAATCGGCAATTTTGCTTGTTTACGCCTCCATTCAACGAGAAATGTGCCTCGTCTGACATGATGAGTTTTCGCCAAAAGTCAAGTTCGTTTTCAGCCATTTCGATGGCCCATTTGCCAAAATTAATGCGTCGCGGATAATCAGCTGGGTTTAGTTTTTGTGCCATTTGAATTTTATATGGAAACATCTTCAAATCTTTATGAATTATGCGTCGGAGAGTGGTGCGAGAGATGTCTAATTCCTGAGAGCGGCGATAACTCGATGTCGATGGAGTCTCCTCAATACTGGCTCGTACAGCTTCGATATTTTCATCAGAACGTCTTGTGCGTTGTCTGGATGCATGACTGGCATTACTGAGATTACCGGTGTTCACAAATTTTGCGTATAAAGACTTAATTGTGTTCTTAACTGGAGCACTTTTCACTTTATTTTTTTTGCGAAACGCACGTTTAGTTAACACAATTGAAAAGTTATTTTGAATATAAAGCTGAACAATTTCAGCGCGTTCTTTTGGAAAGTACTGTTCCATGGTATAAATTGTCTTCGAATGACGCTTCTAACGCGGTATGACATTAGCCGATTTGTCAGCGCTGTTAAAAGTTACAGCGTTGCCAGATGGGTCAACTTTAAATGGCCTACCCTGTATTTAAGTTAGTTAACCTTCTTTAACGTAATGAAGGTGATATAAAGCCATGGCGGCATAACGAAAGTGCATTTAGAAGAATTCCGTAATCTTATATTTAGGTATAAAGTCGATTTTGTTGTATATACGCATTTAGCAATCGATATCGAAATGCTTCAAATCATTAGTTTAACATATTTAAGTTAATTAACCTTCTTTAACGTATTGAAGTTGATATAAAGCCATGGCGGCATAACGACAGTGCATTTAGAAGAGTTCCGTAGTCTTATATTTATAAAAAGTCGATTTTGTTGTATATACACATTTAGCGATCGATATCGAGATGCTTCAACTCATTAGTTTAACATATTTTTGTTAATAAACCTTCTTTAACGATCTGAAGTTGGCATGTAGCCATGGCGTCATAACGGCAGTGCATTTAGAAGAATTCCGTTATCTTATATTTAGGTTTAAAGTCGATTTTGTTGTATATACATATTTAGCAATTGATATCGAGATGCTTCAGCTCATTAGTTTAACATAATTAAGTTAATAAACCTTCTTTAACGAACTGAAGTTGGCATAAAGCTATGGCGGCATACCGGCAGTGCATGTAGAAGAATTCCGTTATCTTATTTTTAGGTATAAAGTCGATTTTCTTGTATTTACACATTTAGCAATCGATTTCGAAATGCTTCAAATAACTAGTGTAACATATCTTAGTTAATAAACCTTCTTAAACGAACTGAAGTTAACATAAAGCCATAACGGCATAACGGCAGTGCATTTAGAAGCATTCCGTAATTTTATATAAAGGTATAAAGTCGGTTTTCTTGTATATATGCATTAAGCAACCGATTTCGAAATGCTTCAAATAACTAGTGAAACATATCTAAGTTAATAAACCTTCTTAAACGAACTGTAGTAGTAGTTTGGAAGAATTCCGTAATCTTATATTTAGGTATAAAGTCGTTTTTTTGTGTATATGCATTTAGCAATCGATATCGAAATGCTTCAAATCATTAGTTTAACATATTTAAGGGAATTAACCTTTTTTACCGTAATGAAGGTGATATAAAGCCATGGCGGCATAACGACAGTAGATTTGGAAGAATTCCGTAATCTTATATTTAGGTATAAGGTCGATTTTGTTGTATATACACATCTAGCAAGCGATATCGAAATGCTTCAAATCATTAGTTTAACATATTTAAGTTAATAAACCTTCTTTAACGAACTGAAGTTAACATAAAGCAATAACGGCATAACGGCAGTATATTTATATGAATTCCGTTATCTTATATTTAGGTATAAATTCGATTTTGTTGTACATACACATTTAGCAATCGATATCGAAATGCTTCAAATCATTAGTTTAACATATTTAAGTTAGTTAACCTTCTTTACCGCAATGAAGGTGATATAAAGCCATAATGCGGCATAACGACAGTGCATTTAGAAGAATTCCGTAATCTTATATTTAGGTATAAAGCCGATTTTGTTGTATATACGCATTTAGCAATCGATATCGAAATGCTTCAAATCATTAGTTTAACATATTTAAGTTAATTAACCTTCTTTAACGTATTGAAGTTGATGTAAAGCCATGGCAGCATAACGGCAGTGCATTTAGAAGAATTCCGTAATCTTATCTTAGGTATAAAGTCGATTTTCTTGTATATACACATTTAGCTATCGATATCGAAATTCTTCAAATCATTAGTTTAACATATTTAAGTTAATAAACCTTTTTTAACGTATTTTAGTTGATATAAAGCCATGGTGGTATTACGACAGTACATTTGGAAGAATTCCGTACTCTTATATTTAGGTATAAAGTCGATTTTCTTGTATATATGCATTAAGCAATCGACATCGAAATGCTTCAAATAACTGGTTTAACATATTTAAGTTAGTTAACCTTCTTTAACGTAATGAAGGTGATATAAAGCCATGGCGGCATAACGACAGTGCATTTAGAAGAATTCCGTTATCATATATTTAGGTATAAAGTCGATTTTGTTGAGTATATGCATTTAGCAATCGATTTCGAAAATCTTCAAATCATTAGTTTAACATATTTAAGTTAATAAAGCTTCTTTAACGCACTGAAGTTAACACAAAGCCATGGCGGCATAACGGCAGTTCATGTAGAAGAATTCCGTAATCTTATATTTAGGTATAAAGTCGATTTTCTTGTATATACACATTTAGCAATCGATATCGAAATGCTTCAAATCATTAGTTTAACATATTTAAGTTAACAAACCTAATTTAACGCACTGAAGTTAACACAAAGCCATGGCGGCATAACGGCAGTTCATGTAGAAGAATTCCGTAATCTTATATTTAGGTATAAAGTCGATTTTCTTGTATATACACATTTAGCAATCGATATCGAAATGTCTCAAATCATTAATTTAACATATTTAAGTTAATTAACCCTCTTTATCTTACTGAAGTCTACAAACGCCTTAACGGCATAACGGCAAAGCACTTAGAAGAATTTCGTAATCTTATATTTAGGTATAAAGTCGATTTTCTTGTATATACTCATTTAGCAATCGATTTCGAAAGTCTTCAAATCATTAGTTTAACATATTTAAGTTAATAAAGCTTCTTTAACGCACTGAAGTTAACACAAAGCCATGGCGGCATAACGGCAGTTCATGTAGAAGAATTCCGTAATCTTATATTTAGGTATAAAGTCGATTTTCTTGTATATACACATTTAGCAATCGATATCGAAATGCTTCAAATCATTAGTTTAACATATTTAAGTTAACAAACCTAATTTAACGCACTGAAGTTAACACAAAGCCATGACGGCATAACGGCAGCGCATGTACAAGAATTCCGTAAACTTATATTTAGGTATTAAGTCGATTTTCTTGTATATACGCATTAAGCAATCGATTTCGAAATGCTTCAAATAACTAGTGTAACATATCTAAGTTAATAAACCTTCTTAAACGAACTGAAGTTAACATAAAGCCATAAAGGCATAACGGCAGTGCATTTAGAAGAATTCCGTAATCTTATATTAAGGTATAAAGTCGATTTTGTTGAGTATATGCATTTAGCAATCGATTTCGAAAATCTTCAAATCATTAGTTTAACATATTTATGTTAATAAAGCTTCTTTAACGCACTGAAGTTAACATAAAGCCATGGCGGCATAACGGCAGTGCATTTAGAGGAATTCCGTAAGCTTATATTTAGGTATAAAGTCGATTTAGTTGTATATACACATTTAGCGATCGACATCTAAATGCTTCAAATCATTAGTTTAACATATTTAAGTTAATTAAACCTCTCTATCTTACTGAAGTCTACAAACGCCTTAACGGCGTAACGGCAGTGCATGTAGAAGAAATCCGTTATCATATATTTAGGTATAAAGTCGATTTTCTTGTATATACACATTTAGCAATCGATATCGAAATGCCTCAAATCATTAGTTTAACATATTTAAGTTAATTAGCCCTCTTTATCTTACTGGAGTCTACAAACGCCTTTACGGCATAACGGCGAAGCATTTAGAAGAATTCCGTAATCTTATATTTAGGTATTAATTCGGTTTTCTTGTATATACTCATTTAGCAATCGATATCGAAATGCCTCAAATCATTCTTCTTCTTCTTCTTTACTGGCGTAGACACCCCTTATGCGATTATAGCCGAGTCAACAACAGCGCGCCAGTCGTTTCTTCTCTTCGCTACGTGGCGCCAATTGGATATTCGAAGCGAAGCCAGGTCCCTCTCCACTTGGTCCTTCCAACGGAGTGGAGGTCTTCCTCTTCCTCTGCTTCCCGCGGCGGGTACTGCGTCGAATACTTTCAAAGCTGGAGCGTTTTCATCCATCCGGACAACATGACCTAGCCAGCGTAGCCGCTGTCTTTTAATTCGCTGAACTATGTCAATGTCGTCGTATATCTCGTACAGCTCATCGTTCCATCGAATGCGATATTCGCCGTGGCCAACGCGCAAAGGACCATAAATCTTTCGCAGAACTTTTCTCTCGAAAACTCGCAACGTCGACTCATCGGTTGTTGTCATCGTCCAAGAATCTGCACCATATAGCAGGACGGGAATAATGAGCGACTTATAGAGTTTGGTTTTTGTTCGTCGAGAGAGAACTTTACTTTTCAATTGCCTACTCAGTCCGAAGTAGCACCTGTTGGCAAGAGTAATCCTGCGTTGGATTTCCAGGCTGACATTGTTGGTTGTGTTAATGCTGGTTCCTAAATAGACGAAATTATCTACAACTTCAAAGTTATGACTGTCAATAGTGACGTGGGAGCCAAGTCGCGAGTGCGACGACTGTTTGTTTGATGACAGGAGATATTTCGTCTTGCCCTCGTTCACTGCCAGACCCATTTGAGTTGCTTCCTTGTTCAGTCTGGAGAAAGCAGAACTAACGGCGCGGGTGTTGAGGCCGATGATATCAGTATTAAGTTAATAAACCTTCTTTAACGAACTGAAGTTGGCATAGAGCCATGGCGGCATTACGGCAGTGCATGTAGAAGAATTCCGTTATCTTATATTTAGGTATAAAGTCGATTTTTTTGTATATACACAATTAGCAAACGATATCGAAATGCTTCAACTCATTATCTTAACATATTTAAGTTAATAAACCTTCTTTAACGATCTGAAGTATGCATATAGCCACGGCGGCATTGCGGCAGTGCATGTAGAAGAATTCCGTAATCTTTTATTTAGGTATAAAGCCGATTTTCTTTTACATACACATTTAGCTATCGATATACTGGCAGTGCATGTAGAAGAATTCCGTTATCTTTTATTTAGGTATAAAGTCGATTTACTTCTATATACACATTTAGCAAGCGATATCGAAATGCTTCAAATCATTAGTTTACCAAATTTAAGTTAATTAACCTTTTTTAACGTATTGAAGTTGATATAAAGCCATGGCGGCATAACGGCAGTGCATTTAGAAGAATTCCGTAATCTTATATTTAGGTATAAAGTCGATTTTCTTGTATATACACATTTAGCAAGCGATATCGAAATGCTTCAAATCATTAGCTTAACATATTTAAGTTAATTAACCTTCGTTAACGTATTGAAAATGATATAAAGCCTTGGCGGCATAACGGCAGTGCATTTAGAAGAATTCCGTAATCTTATATTTAGGTATAAAGTCGATTTTGTTGTATATAAACATTGAGCAAACGATATCGAAATGCTTCAACTCATTAGTTTAACATATTTAAGTTAATAAACCTTCTTTAATGAACTGAAGTTTGCATAAAGCCATGGCGGCATAACGGCAGTGCATTTAGAAGAATTCCGTAATGTTATAATTTTATATTTAGGTATAAAGTCGATTTTCTTGTATATACACAGTTAGCAAGCGATATCGAAATGCTTCAAATCATTAGTTTAACATATTTAAGTTAATTAACCTTCTTTAACGTATTGAAGTTGATATAAGGCCATGGCGGCATAACGGCAGTGCATTTAGAAGAATTCCGTAATCTTATTAGGTATGAAGTCGATTTTCTTGTATATAAACATTTAGCAAGCGATATCGAAATGCTTCAAATCATTAGTTTAACATATTTAAGTTAATTAATCTTCTTTAACGTATTGAAGTTGATATAAAGCCATGGCGGCATAACGGCACTGCATTTAGAAGAATTCCGTAATCTAATATTTAGGTATAAAGTCGATTCTGTTGTATATACACATTTAGCAATCGATATCGAGATGCTTCAACTCATTAGCTTAACATATTTAAGTTACTAAACCTTCTTTAACGATCTGAAGTTGGCATAACGGCGGTGGATGTAGAAGAATTCCGTAATCTTATATTTAGGTATAAAGTCGATTTTCTTGTATATACACATTTAGCAATCGATATCGAAATGCTTCAAATCATAAGTTTAACATATTTAAGTTAATTAATCCTCTTTGTCTTACTGAAGGCTACAAAAGCTTTAACGGCATAACGGCAGTGCATTTGGAAGAGTTCCGTAATCTTATATTTAGGTATAAAGTCGATTTTGTTGTATATACGCATTAAGCAATCGATAACGAAATGCTTCAAGTCATTAGTTTAACATATTTAAGTTAACATATTTAAGTTAATTAACCTTCTTTATCTTACTGAAGTTTACATAAAGCCATAACGGCAGTGCATTTGGAAGAATTCCGTAATCTTATATTTAGGTATAAAGTCGATTTTGTTGTATATGCACATTTAGCAATCGATATCGAGATGCTTCAACTCATTAGTTTAATATATTTAAGTTAATAAACCTTCTTTAACAAACTGAAGTTGGCATAAATCCATGGCGGCATAACGGCAGTGCATGTAGAAGAATTCCATTATCTTATATTTAGGTATAAAGTCGATTTTCTTGTATATACACATTTAACAGGCGATATCGAAATGCTTCAAATCATTACTTCAACATATCTAAGTTAATAAACGTTCTTTAACGCACTGAAGTCTACATAAAGCCTTAAGGGTATAACTGCAGTGCATTCAGAAGAATTCCGTTATCTTATATTTAGGTATAAATTCGATTTTCTTGTATATACACATTTAGCAAGCGATACCGAATTGCTTCAAATCATTAGTTTAACATATTTTAGTTAATTAACCCTCTCTATCTTACTGAATTCTACATAAACCCTTAACGGCATAACGGCAGTGTATTTAAAAGAATTTTGTTATCTCATATTTAGGTATAAAGTTGATTTTGTTGTATATACACATTTAGCAAGCGATATCGAAATGCTTCAACTCATTCGTTTAACATATTTAAGTTAATAAACCTTCTTTAACGAACTGAAGTTAGCAAAAAGCCATGGCGGCATAACGGCAGTGCATGTAGAAGAATTCCGTTATCTTATATTTAGGTATAAAGTCGATTTTCTTGTATATACACATTTAACAGGCGATATCGAAATGCTTCAAATTATTAGTTTATCATATTTAAGTTAATTAACCTTCTTTAACGTATTGAAGTTGATATAAAGCCATGGCGGCATAACGGCAGTGCATTTAGAAGAATTCCGTAATCTTATATTTAGGTATAAAGTCGATTTTGTTGTATATACACATTTAGCAATCGATGTCGAGATGCTTCAAATCATTAGTTTAACATATTTAAGTTAATAAACCTTCTTTAACGAACTGACGTTGGAATAAAGCCATGGCGGCATCACGGCAGTGCATGTAGAAGAATTCCGTTATCTTATATTTAGGTATAAAGTCGATTTTCTTGTATATACACATTTAACAGGCGATATCGAAATGCTTCAAATCAATAGTTTATCATATTTAAGTTAATTAACCTTCTTTAACGTATTGAAGTTGGAATAAAGCCATGGCGGCATCACGGCAGTGCATGTAGAAGAATTCCGTTATCTTATATTTAGGTATAAAGTCGATTTTCTTGTATATACACATTTAACAGGCGATATCGAAATGCTTCAAATCAATAGTTTATCATATTTAAGTTAATTAACCTTCTTTAACGTATTGAAGTTGATATAAAGCCATGGCGGCATAACGGCAGTGCATGTAGAAGAATTCCGTTATCTTATATTTAGGTATAAAGTCGGTTTTTTTGTATATACACATTTAGCAATCGATGTCGAGATGCTTCAACTCATTAGTTTAACATATTAAAGTTAATAAACCTTCTTTAACGAACTGAAGTTGGAATAAAGCCATGGCGGCATCACGGCAGTGCATGTAGAAGAATTCCGTTATCTTATATTTAGATATAAAGTCGATTTTCTTGTATATACACATTTAACAGGCGATATCGAGATGCTTCAACTCATTAGTTTAACATATTTAAGTTAATAAACCTTCTTTAACGAACTGAAGTTGGAATAAAGCCATGGCGGCATAACGGCAGTGCATTTAGAAGAATTCCGTAATCTTATATTTAGGTATAAAGTCGATTTTGTTGTATATACACATTTAGCAATCGATGTCGAGATGCTTCAACTCATTAGTTTAACATATTTAAGTTAATAAACCTTTTTTAACGAACTGAAGTTGGAATAAAGCCATGGCGGCATCACGGCAGTGCATGTAGAAGAATTCCGTTATCTTATATTTAGGTATAAAGTCGATTTTCTTGTATATACACATTTAACAGGCGATATCGAAATGCTGCAAATCAATAGTTTATCATATTTAAGTTAATTAACCTTCTTTAACGTATTGAAGTTGATATAAAGCCATGGCGGCATAACGGCAGTGCATGTAGAAGAATTCCGTTATCTTATATTTAGGTATAAAGTCGATTTTGTTGTATATACACATTTAGCAATCGATGTCGAGATGCTTCAACTCATTAGTTTAACATATTTAAGTTAATAAACCTTCTTTAACGAACTGAAGTTGGAATAAAGCCATGGCGGCATCACGGCAGTGCATGTAGAAGAATTCCGTTATCTTATATTTAGGTATGATGTCGATTTTGTTGTATATACACATTTAGCAATCGATATCGAGATGCTTCGACTCATTAGTTTAACATATTTAAGTTAATAAACCTTCTTTAACGAACTGAAGTTGGAATAAAGCCATGGCGGCATCACGGCAGTGCATGTAGAAGAATTCCGTTATCTTATATTTAGGTATAATGTCGATTTTGTTGTATATACACATTTAGCAAGCGATGTCGAAATGCTTCAAATCATTAGTTTAACATATTTAAGTTAATTAACCTTCTTTAACGTATTGAAGTTGATATAAAGCCATGGCGGCATAACGGCAGTGCATTTAGAAGAATTCCGTAATCTTATATTTAGGTATAAAGTTGATTTTGTTGTATATACACATTTAGCAAGCGATATCGAAATGCTTCAACTCATTAGTTTAACATATTTAAGTTAATTAACCTTTTTTAACGTATTGAAGTTGATATAAAGCCATGGCGGCATAACGGCAGTGCATTTGGAAGAATTCCGTAATCTTATATTTAGGTATGAAGTCGATTTTCTTGTATATAAAAATTTAGCAAGCGATATCGAAATGCTTCAAATCATTAGTTTAACATATTTAAGTTAATTAACCTTCTTCAACGTATTGAAGTTGATATAAAGCCATGGCGGCATAACGGCATTGCATTTAGAAGAATTCCGTAATCTTATATTTAGGTATAAAGTCGATTTTGTTGTATATACACATTTAGCAATCGATATCGAGATGCTTCAACTCATTAGCTTAACATATTTAAGTTAGTAAACCTTCTTTAACGATCTGAAGTTGGCTTAACGGCAGTGGATGTAGAAGAATTCCGTAATCTTATATTTTGGTATAAAGTCGATTTTCTTGTATATACACATTGAGCTATCGATATCGAAATGCTTCAAATCATTTGTTTAACATTATAAGTTAAAAAATATTTTTTAGCTTACTGAAGTCTACATAACGCCTTAAGGGTATAACGGCAGTGCATTTAGAAGAATTCCGTAATCTTACATTTAGGTATAAAGTCGATTTTCTTGTATATACACATTTAGCAATCGATATCGAAATGCTTCAAATCATAAGTTTAACATATTTAAGTTAATTAATCCTCTTTGTCTTACTGAAGTCTACAAAAGCTTTAACGACATAACGGCAGTGCATTTGGAAGAATTCCGTAAACTTCTATTTAGGTATAAAGTCGATTTTGTTGTATATACACATTTAGCAATCGATATCGAGATGCTTCAATTCATTAGTTTAACATATTTAAGTTAATAAACCTTCTTTAAGAAACTGAAGTTGGCATAAATCCATGGCGGCATAACGGTAGTGCATGTAGAAGAATTCCATTATCTTACATTTAGGTATAAAGTCGATTTTCTTGTATATACACATTTAGCAATCGATATCGAAATGCTTCAAATCATTAGTTTAACATATCAAAGTTAATAAACGTTCTTTAACGCACTGAAGTCTACATAAAGCCTTAAGGGTATAACTGCAGTGCATTCAGAAGAATTCCGTTATCTTGTATTTAGGTATAAATTCGATTTTCTTGTATACACACATTTAGCAAGCGATACCGAATTGCTTCAAATCATTAGTTTAACATATTTAAGTTAATTAACCTTCTTTAACGTACTGAAGTTGATTTAAAGCCATGGCGGGATAACGGCAGTGCATTTAGAAGAATTCCGTAATCTTATATTTAGGTATAAAGTCGATTTTCTTTTATATACACATTTAGCAATCGATAACGAAATGCTTCAAATCATTAATTTAACATATTTAAGTTAATTAACCTTCTTTATCTTACTGAAGTTTACATAAAGCCATAACGGTATAACGGCAGTGCCTTGGGAAGAATTCCGTAATCTTATATTCAGGTATAAAGTCGATTTTGTTGTATATACACATTTAGCAATCGATATTGAGATGCTTCAACTCATTAGTTTAACATATTAAGTTAATAAACATTTTTTAGCTTACTGAAGTCTACATAAAGCCTTAACGGTATAACGGCATCGCATTTATACACATTTAGCAATCGAAATGCTTCAACTCATTAGTTTAACATATTTAAGTTAATTAACCTTCTTTAACGTATTGAAGTTGATATAAAGCCATGGCGGCATAACGGCAGTGCATTTGGAAGAATTCCGTAATCTTATACTTAGGTATGAAGTCGATTTTCTTGTATATAAAAATTTAGCAAGCGATATCGAAATGCTTCAAATCATTAGTTTAACATATTTAAGTTAATTAACCTTCTTTAACGTATTGAAGTTGATATAAAGCCATGGCGGCATAACGGCACTGCATTTAGAAGAATTCCGTAATCCTGTATTTAGGTATAAAGTCGATTTTGTTGTATATACACATTTAGCAATCGATATCGAGATGCTTCAACTCATTAGCTTAACATATTTAAGTTAGTAAACCTTCTTTAACGATCTGAAGTTGGCATAACGGCAGTGGATGTAGAAGAATTCCGTAATCTTATATTTTGGTATAAAGTCGATTTTCTTGTATATACATATTGAGCTATCGATATCGAAATGCTTCAAATCATTTGTTTAACATTATAAGTTAAAAAACATTTTTTAGCTTACTGAAGTCTACATAACGCCTTAACGGTATAACGGTAGTGCATTTAGAAGAATTCCGTAATCTTATATTTAGGTATAAAGTCGATTTTCTTGTATATACACATTTAGCAATCGATATCGAAATGCTTCAATTCATAAGTTTAACATATTTAAGTTAATTAATCCTCTTTGTCTTATTGAAGTCTACAAAAGCTTTAACGGCATAACGGCAGTGCATTTGGAAGAGTTCCGAAATCTTATATTTAGGTATAAAGACGATTTTGTTGTATATACCCATTTAGCAATCGATAACGAAATGCTTCAAGTCATTAGTTTAACATATTTAAGTTAACATATTTAAGTTAATTAACCTTCTTTATCTTATTGAAGTTTACATAAAGCCATAACGGTATAACGGCAGTGCATTTGGAAGAATTCCGTAAACTTCTATTTAGGTATAAAGTCGATTTTGTTGTATATACACATTTAGCAATCGATATCGAGATGCTTCAATTCATTAGTTTAACATATTTAAGTTAATTAATCCTCTTTGTCTTACTGAAGTCTACAAAAGCTTTAACGGCATAACGGCAGTGCATTTGGAAGAATTCCGTAATCTTATATTCAGGTATAAAGTCGATTTTGTTGTATATACACATTTAGCAATCGATATCGAGATGCTTCAACTCATTAGTTTAACATATTAAGTTAATAAACATTTTTTAGCTTACTGAAGTCTACCTAAAGCCTTAAGGGTATAACGGCAGTGCATTTAGAAGAATTCCGTAATGTTATAATTTTATTGTTAGGTATAAAGTCGATTTTCTTGCATATATACATTTAGCAGGCGATATCGAAATGCTCCAAATTAACATATTAATTTAATAAACATTTTTTAGCTTACTGAAGTCTACATAAAGCCTTAGCGGTATAACGGCAGTGCATTTAGAAGAATCCCGTTAACTTATATTTAGGTATAAATTCGATTTTCTTGTATACACACATTTAGCAAGCGATATCGAAATGCTTCAAATTATTAGTTAACATATTTAAGTTAATTAACCTTCTTTAACGTATTGAAGTTGGTATAAAGCCATGGCGGCATAACGGCAGTGCATTTAGAAGAATTCCGTAATGTTATAATTTTATATTTAGGTATAAAGTCGATTTTCTTGCATTTACACATTTAGCAATCGATATCGAAATGCTTCACACCATTAGTTTAACACATTTAAGTTAATTAATCCTCTTTTTCTTACTGAAGTCTAGAAAAGCCTTAACGGCATAACGGCAGTGCATGTAGAAGAATTCCGTAATCTTATATTTAGGTATTAAGTCGATTTTGTTGTATATACGCATTTAGCAATCGACATCGAAATGCTTCAAATCATGAGTTTAACATATTTAACCCTTAACGACCTGAGCCCTATATCAGTTACGTAACCACCTGAGCACGGTCACAGTGACCGCAGTGTATCCGAACACTTGAATTTTTTTAGGATTTTAAGGTTTTATTATAAGAATACATTAATAAAACTCTTTAATATATACTAAATTATTTATTTAACTGAAAAAGGAAAAAAAAACAAAACATATTTTTCTCATAAATGTGAACAATTGAATTGCTGGCACATTTTAACTAAAATTACATAGTAGTTTACAAATTGAGATCTATCCACATAGGAACAAAATGTTATATAAAATTCTGTCTTTCTTTAAAGGATATAATAATATTCTAATGACATAAAAAAATAAAAGTTAAAAAAAAAAACAAAACTTCGAGAAAGTTACAGGGGGTAAATTCTTAAAATTTTTCACGACAACTTTTGCACGCTTTGTTAGAACATTCCACACAGATTGGATTTTTACATATAAAACACAAACTAAATGTTTTTCGTTTCTTCTTGGGATCACAAGTTGAACACGTTTTACGTTTTTCAAGATGATCAGCTTCAGAAACAGAAGGCAATTTTTCTTCTATTTTCAAGATCCGAATAGAAGTTTTGATGTCATGAGGAGTGTGCTTGTTATTTTCTCGACGATTCATGTGTGGCATGGTCAGATCTTCTGCTAGCTGCTTCATAAATTTAAATCTACTTCTTACTCATGACATAAGCATTGGAAGCTGATATATCTAACAGAGGATAAAAAATGCACAAAGGCCATCTTTGCGTTCGTCGCGCCGTGGTATAGTTCGCACACCTTTGATCCAATAAATCAACGCCAATTTTAGTTTCATTGTAGTATAATATTATTTCGGGCTTTTTTGTATTATCGTCTACGTTTGCTGTATGGTGCATGCTGGAAATTAACACCACAGCACGGTTTTTTCTCGGCACAAAAGATGCCAAAGTAATATTTTTAGTAAAACCGAAAAGCGAGGTTCCAATTTCTCGTCGCCGATTTGGTTTGAATTCTGGCGGAATTTCTGTTTTATTTTTTTTTTTTAAGTACCCACAAGAGATAACTTTTTATCTTTCAAAACATCGACTAGCTCAACTGAACAAAACCAATTATCAGCAGTGATGTTTCTATTCGACCCTTCAATTGGAGATATGAGTCGTAAAACTGCTTGAGTAGGTTTTGAAAATCGAGTGTGTTCTGATGTCAAATTGGTCCCGTCCGAGTCTTTACCTAAATATATATGTAAGCATTGAGAAAATCGACTTTATATAAATATAAGATAACGGAATTCTTCTACATGCACTGCGGTTATACCGTTAAGGCTTTATGTAGACTTCAGTAAGCTAAAAAATGTTTATTAACTTAATATGTTAAACTAATGATTTGAAGGATTTCGATATCGATATCTAAATGTGTATATAAAAGAAAATCGACTTTATACCTAAATAAAAGATTACGGAATTCTTCTACATGCACTGCCGTAATGCCGCCGTGGCTATATGCCAACTTCAGATCGTTAAAGAAGGTATATTAACTTAAATATGTTAAGATAATGAGTTGAAGCATTTCGATATCGCTTGCTAAATGTGTATATACAAGAAAATCGACTTTATACCTAAATATAAGATAACGGAATTCTTCTACATGCACTGCCGTTATGCCGCAATGGCTCTATATCAACTTCAATACGTTAAAGAAGGTTAATTAGCTTAAATGTGTTAAACTAATGATTTGAAGCATTTCGATATCGCTTGCTAAATGCATATATACCAGAAAATCGACTTTATACCTAAATATAAGACTACGGAATTCTACGAAATGTACTGTCGTTATGCCGCCATGGCTTTATATCAACTTCAAAACGTTAAAGAAGGTTTATTAACTTAAATATGTTAAACTAATGATTTGAAGCATTTCGATATCGATTGCTAAATATGTATGTACAACAAAATCGACTCTATACCTAAATATAAGATAACGGAACTCATATAAATATACTGCCGTTATGGCTTTATGTAAACTTCAGTAAGATAAAGAAGGTTAATTAACTTAAATATGCTAAACCAGTTATTTTAAGCATTTCGATATCGATTGCTAAATGTGTATATACAAGAAAATTGACTTTATACCTAAACATAAAATTATAACATTACGGAATTCTTCTAAATGCACTGCCTTTATACCGTTAAGGCTTATGTAGACTTCAGTAAGGTAAAAAGCGTTTATTTACTTAGTATGTTAAACTAATGATATGAAAAATTTCGATATCGATAGCTAAATGTGTATATACAAGAAAATCGACTTTATACCTAAATATAAGATTACGGAATTCTTCTAAATGCACTGCCGTTATGCCGCCATGGCTATATGCCAACTTCAGATCGTTAAAGAAGGTTTATTAACATAAATATGTTAAACGAATGATTTGAAGCATCTCGATATCGATAGCTAAATGTGTATATACAAGAAAATTGACTTTATACCTAAATATAAGACTGCGGAATTCTTCCAAATGTACTGTCGTTACGCCGCTATGGTTTTATATCAACTTCAATACGTTAAAGAAGGTTAATTAACTTAAATATGTTAACCTAATGCTTTGAAGCATTTCGATATCGATTGCTAAATGCGTATATACAACAAAATCGACTGTATACCTAAATATAAGATAACGGAATTCTTCTAAATGCACTGTCGTTATGCCGCCATGGCTTTATATCACCTTAATTACGTTAAGGAAGGTTAACTAACTTAAATATGTTAAACTAATGATTTGAAGATTTTCGATATCGATTGCTAAATGTGTAAATACAACAAAATCGACTTTATACCTAAATATAAGATAACGGAATTCTTCTAAATGCACTGTCGTTATACCGCCATGGCTTTATATCACCTTCATTACGTTAAGGAAGGTTAACTAACTTAAATATGTTAAACGAATGATTTGAAGCATCTCGATATCGATAGCTAAATGTGTATATACAAGAAAATTGACTTTATACCTAAATATAAGACTGCGGAATTCTTCCAAATGTACTGTCGTTACGCCGCTATGGTTTTATATCAACTTCAATACGTTAAAGAAGGTTAATTAACTTAAATATGTTAACCTAATGCTTTGAAGCATTTCGATATCGATAGCTAAATGTGTATATACAAGAAAATCGACTTTATACCTAAATATAAGATTACGGAATTCTTCTACATGCACTGCCGTTATGCCGCCATGGCTATATGCCAACTTCAGATCTTTAAAGAAGGTTTATTAACATAAATATGTTAAACGAATGATTTGAAGCATCTCGATATCGATAGCTAAATGTGTATATACAAGAAAATTGACTTTATACCTAAATATAAGACTGCGGAATTCTTCCAAATGTACTGTCGTTACGCCGCTATGGTTTTATATCAACTTCAATACGTTAAAGAAGGTTAATTAACTTAAATATGTTAACCTAATGCTTTGAAGCATTTCGATATCGATTGCTATATGCGTATATACAACAAAATCGACTTTATACCTAAATATAAGATAACGGAATTCTTCTAAATGCACTGTCGTTATACCGCCATGGCTTTATATCACCTTCATTACGTTAAGGAAGGTTAACTAACTTAAATATGTTAAACGAATGATTTGAAGCATCTCGATATCGATAGCTAAATGTGTATATACAAGAAAATCGACTTTTTACCTAAATATAAGATTACGGAATTCTTCCAAATGCACTGCCGTTATGCCGTTATGGCTTTATGTTAACTTCAGTTCGTTAAAGAAGGTTAATTAACTTAAATATGTTAAGCTAATGATTTGAAGCATTTCGTTGTCGATTGCTAAATGTGAATATTTCAGAAAATCGACTTTATGCCTAAATATAACATTACGGAATTCTTCTAAATGCACTGTCGTTATGCCGCCATGGCTTTATATCACCTTCATTACGTTAAAGAAGGTTAACTAACTTAAATATGTTAAACGAATGATTTGAAGGATTTCGATATCGATATCTAAATGTGTATATAAAAGAAAATTGACTTTATACCTAAATATAAGATTAGGGAATTCTTCCAAATGCACTGCCGTTATACCGTTATGGCTTTACGTACACTTCAGTAGGAAAAATAAGGTTAATTAACTTAAATATGTTAAACTAATGAGTTGAACCATCTCGATATCGATTGCTTATGTGTATTTACAACAAAATCGACATTATACCTAAATATAAGATTACGGAATTCTTCTAAATGCACTGTCGTTATGCCGCCATGGCTTTATATCAACTTCAATACGTTAAAGAAGGTTAACTAACTTAAATATGTTAAACTAATGATTTGAAGCATTTCGATATCGATTGCTAAATATGTATGTACAACAAACTCGACTTTTTACCTAAATATAAGATTACGCCATGGCTTTATATCAACTTCAATACGTTAAAGAAGGTTAACAAACGTAAATATGCTAAACTAATGATTTGAAGAATTTCGATATCGATTGCTAAATGTGTATGTACAACAAAATGGACTTAATACCTAAATATAAGATAACCAAATTCATATAAATATACTGCCGTTATGCCGTTATTGCTTTATGTAAACTTCAGTAAGATAAAGATGGTTAATTAATTAAAATATGCTAAACCAGTTATTTGATGCATTTCTATATCGATTGCTAAATGTGTAAATACAAGAAAATCGACTTTACACATGCACTGCCGTTATGCCGCCATAGCTTTATGCCAACTTCAGTTCGTTAATGAAGGTTTATTAACTTAAATATGTTAAACTAATGAGTTGAAGTACCACGATATCAATTGCTAAATATGTATATACAACAAAATCGACTTTAAACCTAAATATAAGATAACGGAATTTTTCTAAATGCACTGCCATTATGCCGCCATGGCTACATGCCAACTTCAGATCGTTAAAGAAGGTTTATTAACAAAAATATGTTAAACTAATGAGTTGAAGCATCTCGATATCGATCGCTAAATGAGTATATACAAGAAAATCGAATTTTTACATAAATATAAGACTACGGAATTCTTCTAAATGTACTGTCGTTATGCCGCCATGGCTTTATATCAACTTCAATGCGTTAAAGAAGGTTAATTAACTTAAATATGTTAAACTAATGATTTGAAGCATTTCGATATCGATAGCTAAATGTGTACATACAAGAAAATCGAGTTTATACCTAAACATAAGATTACGGAATTCTTCTAAATGCACTGCCGTTATGCCGCCATGGCTTTAAGCCAACTTCAGTTCGTTAAAGAAGGTTTATTAACCTAAATATGTTAAACCAGTTATTTGAAGCATTTCGATATCGATTGCTAGATGCGTATATACAACAAAATCGACTTTATACCTAAATATAAGATTACGGAATTCTTCTAAATGCACTGTCGTTATGCCGCCATGGCTTTACATCACCTTCATTACGATTAAGAAGGTTAACTAACTTAAATATGTTAAACGAATGATTTGAAGCATTTCGATATCGATAGCTAAATGTTTATATACAAGAAAATCGACTTTTTACCTAAATATAAAATTATAGCATTACGGAATTCTTCTAAATGCACTGCCGTTATACCGTTAAGGCTTTATGTAGACTTCAGTATGCTAAAAAATGTTTATTAACTTAATATGTCAAACTTATGATTTGAAGCATTTCGATATCGATAGCTAAATGTGTATGTACAAGAAAATCGACTTTATACCTAATATAAGATTACGGAATTCTTCTAAATGCACTGCCGTTATGCCGCCATGGCTTTAAGCCAACTTCCGTTCGTTAAAGAAGGTTTATTAACTTAAATATGTTAAACTAATGATTTGAAGCATTTCGATATTGATTGCTAAATGTGTATATACAAGAAAATCAACTTTATACATAAATATAAGACTACGGAATTCTTCCAAATGTATTGTCGTTATGCCGCCATGGCTTTATATCAACTTCAATACGTTAAAGAAGGTTAATTAACTTAAATATGTTAAACGAATGATTTGAAGCATTTAGATATCGATAGCTAAATGTGTATATACAAGAAAATCGACTCTTTACCTAAATATAAGTTTACGGAATTTTTCCAAATGCACTGCCTTTATACGGTTTTGGCTTTATGTAA
>JAPZAG010001626.1:0-28484 GCA_027475135.1 Bactrocera correcta | reverse complement strand
CTTCTTTAACGCACTGAAGTTTACATAAAGTCTTAACGGTATAACTGCAGTGCATTTAAAAGTATTCCGTAATTTTTTATTTAGGTACAAAGTCGATTTTCTTGTATTTACATATTTAGGAATAAATATCGAAATGCTTCAAATCATAAGTTTAACATATTTAAGTTAATTATTCCCCTCTATCTTACTGAAGTCTACATAAAGCCTTAACGGCATAACGGCAGTGCGTTTAGAAGAATTCCGTTACCTTATATTTAGGTATAAATTCGATTTTCTCGTATATACACATTTAGCAAGCGATATCGAAATGTTTTAAATCATTAGTTTAACATATTTAAGTTAGTTAACCTTCTTTAACATATTGAAGTTGATATAAAGCCATGGCGGCATAACGGCAGTGCATGTAGAAGAACTCCGTAATCTTATATTCAGGTATAAAGCCGATTTTCTTGTATATACACATTTAGCTATCGGTATCGAAATGCTTCAAATCATTAGTTTAACATATTAAGTTAATAAACATTTTTTAGCTTAATGAGGTCTACATAAAGCCTTAAAGGTATAACGGCAGTGCATTTAGAAGAAATTCGTAATGTTATAATTTTATATTTAGGTATAAAGTCGATTTTGTTGTATTTACACATTTAGCAGTCGATTTCGAAATGCTTCAAACCATTAGTTTAACATATTCAAAATAATTAACCTTCTTTAACGTACTGAAGTTGATAAAAACCATGGCGGCATAACGCAGTACATTTGGAAGAATTCCGTAATCTTATATTTAGGTATATGTAAAGTCGATTTTCTTGTATTTACACATTTAGCAGTCGATATCGAAATGCTTCAAATAACTGGTTTAACATATTTAAGTTAATTAACCTTCTTTAACGAACTGCAGTTTATACAAAGCCATGGCGGCATAACGACAGTACATTTGGAAGAATTCCGTAATCTTATATTTAGGTATAAAGTCGATTTTCTTGTATATACACATTTAGCAATCGATATCGAAATGCTTCAAATCATTAGTTTAACATATTTAAGTTAATAAACCTTCTTTAACGCACTGAAGTCTACATAAAGCCTTAACGGTATAACAGCACTGCATTTAGAAGAATTCCGTTATCTTATATTTAGGTATAAATTCGACTTTCTTGTATATATTCATTTAGCAAGCGATACCAAAATGCTTCAAACCATTAGTTTAACATATTTAAAATAATTAACCTTCTTTAACGTATTGAAGTTGATACAAAGCCATGGCGGCATAAAGACAGTATATTTGGAAGAATTCCGTAATCTTATATTTAGGTATAAAGTCGATTTTCTTGTATATACATATTTAGCAATCGATATCGAAATGCTTCAAATCATTGGTTTAACATATTTAAGTTAATAAACCTTCTTTAACGCACTGAAGTCTACATAAAGTGTTAACGGCATAACGGCAGTGCATTTAGAAAAATTCCGTTATCTTATATTTAGGTATAAATTCGATTTTCTTGTAAATACATATTTGGCAAGCGATATCGAAATGTTTCAAATCATTAGTTTAACATATTTAAGTTAATTAACTTTCTTTTACGTATTGAAGTTGTTATAAAGCCATAACGGCAGTGCATTTGGAAGAATTCCGTAATCTTATATTTAGGTATAAAGTCGATTTTCTTTATATACACATTTAACAATCGATATCGAAATGCTTCAAATCATTAGTTTAACATATTTAAGTTAATAAAGCTTCTTTAACGCCTGAAGTTAACATAAAGCCATTGCGCCATAACGGTGCATGTAGAAGAATTCCATAATCTTATATTTAGGTATGTAGTCGCTTTTCTTGGATTTACACATTTAGCAATCGATATCGAAAATCTTCAAATAACTGGTTTAGCATATTTAGGTTAATTAACCTTCTTTATCTTACTGAAGTTTAAATAAAGCCGTAACGGCATAACGGCAGTATATTTTAGTGAATTCCGTAATCTTTTATTTAGGAATATAGTCGATTTTTTGTATATACACATTTAGCAATCGATATCGAGATGGTTCAACTCATTTTTTTAACATATTTAAGTTAAGATACCTTCTTTAATGATCAGAAGTTTGCATACAGCCATGATGGCATAACGGCAGTGCATGTAGAAGAATTCCGTTATCTTATATTTAGGTATAAAGTCGATTTTCTTGTATATACACATTTAGCTATCGATAGAGAAATGCTTCAAATCATTAGTTTAACATATTTAAGTTAACAAACCTTCTTTAACGAACTGAAGTTGACATAAAGCCATGGCGGAATAACGGCAGTGCATTTAGAAGAATTCCGTAATCTTATATTCAGGTAAAAAGTCGATTTTCTTGTATATACACATTTAGCTATCGATATCGAAATGCTTCAAATCATTTGTTAAACATATTAAGTTAATAAACATTTTTTAGCTTAATGAGGTCTACATAAAGCCTTAACGGTATAAGGGCAGTGCATTTAGAAGAAATCCGTAATGTTATAATTTTATATTAAGGTATAAAGTCGATTTTGTTGTATTTACACATTTAGCAGTCGATATCGAAATGCTTCAAACCATTAGTTTAACATATTAACATATTAAGTTAATAAATATTTTTTAGCTTACTGAAGCGTACATAAAGCCATGACGGCATAACGGCAGTGCATTTAGAAGAATTCCGTAATGTTATAATTTTATATTTAGGTTTAAAGTCGATTTTGTTGTATTTACACATTTAGCAGTCGATATCGAAATGCTTCAAATCGTTAGTTTAAAATATTAACTTATTAAGTTAATAAATATTTTTTAGCATACTGAAGCGTACATAAAGCCATGACGGTATAACGGCAGTGCATTTAGAAGAATTCCGTAATGTTATAATTTTATATTTAGGTATAAAGTCGATTTTGTTGTATTTACACATTTAGCAGTCGACATCGAAATGCTTCAAACCATTAGTTTAACATATTTAAGTTAAATTAACTTCTTTAACACACTGAAGTCTACATAAAGCCTTAACAGTATAACTGCAGTGCATTTAGAAGAATTCCGTAATCTTATATTAAGGTAAAAAGTCGATTTTCTTGTATTTACATATTTAGTAATCGATATCGAAATGCTCCAAATCATTAGTTTAACATATTTTAGTTAATTAACCATCTTTAACGTATTGAAGGTGATATAAAGCCATGGCGGCATAACGACAGTAATTTGGAAGAATTCCGTAATCTTATGTTTAGGTATAAAATCGATTTTCTTGTATATATGCATTTAGCAATCGATATCGAAATGCTTCAAATCATTAGTTTAACATATTTAAGTTAATTAACCCTCTTTATATTACTGAAGTCTACATAAAGCCTTAACGGTATAACGGCAATGCATTTAGAAGAATTACGTAATGTTATATTTATGGATAAAGACGATTTTCTTGTATATACACATTTAGCAGTCGATATCGAAATGCTTCAAATCATTAGTTTCACATATTTAAGTTAATAAACCCTCTTTATCTTACTGAAGTCTACATAAAACCCTTACGGTAGAGCGGCAGTGCATTTAGAATTCCGTTATCTTATATTTAGGTATAAAATCGCTTTTTTTGTATATACACATTTAGCAATTAATATCGAAATGCTTCAAATCATTAGTTTAACATATTTAAGTTAATAAACCATCTTTACCGTATTGAAGGTGATATAAAGCCATGGCGGCATAACGACAGTACATTTGGAAGAATTCCGTAATCTTATATTTAGGTATAAAGTCGAATTTCTTGTATATACACATTAAGCAATCGATATCGAAATGCTTCAAATCATTAGTTTAACATATTTAAGTTAATAAACCATCTTTACCGTATTGAAGGTGATATAAAGCCATGGCGGCATAACGACAGTACATTTGGAAGAATTCCGTTAACCTATGTTTAGGTATAAAGTCAGGTTTCTTGTGTTAGCACATTTAGCAATCGATATCGAAATGCTTCAAATCATCAGTTTTACATTTTCAAGTTTTTTATAATAAACCTTCTTTAACGCACTGAAGTCTACATAAAGCCTTAGCGGTATACCTGCAGTGCATTTAGAAGAATTCCGTAATCTTATAATTAGGTATAAAGTCGATTTTCTTGTATTTACATATATAGCAATCGATATCGAATTGCTTCAAATCATTAGTTTAACATATTTAAGTTAATAAAGCTTCTTTAACGCACTGAAGTTAACATAAAGCCATAACGGTATAACGGCAGTGCATTTGGAAGAATTCCGTAATCTTATATTTAGGCATAAAGTCGATTTTCTTGTATGTACACATTTAGCAATCGATATCGCGATGCTTCAATTCATTAGTTTAACATATTTGAGTTAATAAACCTTCTTCAACGAACTGAAGTTGTCATAAAGCCATGGCGGCATAACGGCAGTGCATGTAGAAGAATTCCCTAATCTTATATTTAGGTAAAAAGTCGATTTTCTGTATTTACATATTTAGCAAGCGATATCGAAATGCTTCAAATCATTAGTTTAACATATTTAAGTTAATTAACCTTTAACGCACAGAGGTCTACATAAAGCCTTAACGGTATAACTGCAGTGCATTTAAAAGAATTCCGTAATCTTATATTTAGGTATAAAGTCAATTTTCTTGTATATATACATTTAGAAATCGAAATCGAAATGCTTCAAATCATTAGTTTAACATATTTAAGTTAACAAACCTACTTTAACGAACTGAAATTGACATAAAGCCATGGCGGAATAGCGGCAGTGCATTTGGAAGAATTCCGTAATCTTATATTTAGGTATAAAGTCGAATTTCTTGTATATACACATTTAGCAATCGATATCGAGATGCTTCAATTCATTAGATTAACATATTTAAGTTAATAAACCTTCTTCAACGCACTGAAGTTGTCATAAAGCCATGGCGGCATAACGGCAGTGCATGTAGAAGAATTCCGTAATCTTATATTTAGGTATAAAGTCGATTTTCTTGTATATATGCATTAAGCAATCGATATCGAAATGCTTCAAATCAATAGTTTAACATATTTAAGTTAATAAAGCTTCTTTAACGCACTGAAGTTAACATTAAGCCATGGCGGCATAACGGCAGTGCATGTAGAAAAATTCCGTAATCTTATATTTAGGTATAAAGTCGATTTTCTTGTATAAACACATTTAGCAATCGATATCGAGATGCTTCAATTCATTAGTTTAAAATATTTAAGTTAATAAACCTTCTTCAACGCACTGAAGTTGGCATAAAATCATGGCCGCATAACGGCAGTGCATTTAGAAGTATTCCGTTATCTTATATTTAGGTATAAAGTCGACTTTCTTGTATATACACATCTAGTAATCGATATCGAATAGCTTCAAATCATTAGCTTAACATATTAAAGTTAATAAACCTTCTTTAACGCACTGAAGTCTACATAAAGCCTTAACGGTATAACTGCAGTGCATTTAGAAGAATTCCGTAATCTTATATTAAGGCATAAAGTCGATTTTCTTGTATTTACATATTTAGCAATCGATATCGAAATGCTTCAAATCATTAGGTTTACATTTTTAAGTTATTTATAATAAACTTTCTCTAACGCACTGAAGTTTACATAAAGCCCTAACGGTATAACTGCAGTGCATTTAAAGAATTCCGTAATCTTATATTTAGGTACAAAGTTGATTTTCTTGTATTTACATATTTAGCAATCGAAATCGAAATGCTTCAAATCATAAGTTTAACATATTTAAGTTAATTATTCCCCTCTATCTTACTGAAGTCTACATAAAGCCTTAACGGCATAACGGCAGTGCATTTAGAAGAAATCCGTAATGTTATAATTTTATATTTAGGCATAAAGTCGATTTTGTTGTATTTTCACATTTAGCAGTCGATATAGAAATGCTTCAAACCATTAGTTTAACTTATTTAAAATAATTAACCTTCTTTAACGTATTGTAGTTGATACAAACCATGGCGGCATATCGACAGTACATTTGGAAGAATTCCGTAATCATATATTTAGGTATATGAAAAGTCGATTTTCTTGTATATACACATTTAATAATCGATATTGAAATGCTTCAAATCATTAGTTTAACATATCTAAGTTAATAAACCTTCTTTAACGCACTGAAGTCTACATAAAGCCTTAACTGGATAACTGCAGTGCATTTAGAAGAATTCCGTAATCTTATATTAAGGTATAAAGTCGATTTTCTTGTATTTACATATTTAGCAATCGATATCGAAATGCTTCAAATCATTAGTTTAACATATTTAAGTTAATTAACCATCTTTAACGTATTGAAGATGAAATAAAGCCATGGCGGCATAACGACAGTAATTTGGAAGAATTCCGTAATCTTATATTTAGGTATAAAGCCGATTTGCTTGTATATATGCATTTAGAAATCGATATCGAAATGCTTCAAATCATTAGTTTAACATATTTAAGTTAACAAACCTTCTTTAAAGAACTGAAGTTGACATAAAGACATGGCGGATTAACGGCAGTGCATTTGGAAGAATTCCGTTATCCTATGTTTAGGTATAAAGTCAAGTTTCTAGTACTAGCACATTTAGCAATCGATATCGAAATGCTTCAAATCATTAGTTTAACATATTTAAGTTAATAAACCTTCTTTAACCTACCGAAGGCGGCATAAAGCCATGGCGGCATAACGGCAGTGCATGTAGAAGAATTCCGTAATTTTATATTTAGGTATAAAATCTATTTGTTGTATAAACACATCGTGCACTCGATATCGAAATGCTTCAAATCATTAGTTTAACATATTTAAGTTAATTAACCCTATTTATCTTCCTGAAGTCTACATCAAGCCTTAACGGCATAACGGCAGTGCATTTAGAAGAATAACGTAATCTTATATTTAGGTATAATCTTATATTTAGATATAAAGTCGATATATATATCGAAATGTTTCAAATCATTATTTTAACATATTTAAGTTAATAAGCCTTCTTTAACGCACTGAAGTTAATATAAAGCCATGGCGGTATAACGGCAGTGCATGTAGAAGAATTCCGTAATCTTGTGTTTAGGTATAAATTCGATTTTGTTGTATATACACATTTAGCAATCGATATCGAGATGCTTCAACTCATTAGTTTAACATATTTAAGTTAATAAACTTTCTTCGAAGAACTGAAGTTGGCATAAAATCATTGCGGCATAACGGCAGTGCATGTAGAAGAATTCCGTTATCTTATATTTAGGTATAAAGTCGATTTTCTTGTATATACGCATTTAGTAATCGATATCGAAATGCTTCAAATCATTAGTTTAACATATTAAAGTTAATAAACCTTCTTTAACGCACTGAAGTCTACATAAAGCCTTAACGGTATAACTGCAGTGCATTTAGAAGAATTCCGTAATCTTATATTAAGGTATAAAGTCGATTTTCTTGTATTTACATATTTAGCAATCGATATCGAAATGTTTCAAATATTTAGTTTAACATATTTAAGTTAGTTAACCTTCTTTAACATATTGAAGTTGATATAGGGCCATGGCGGCATAACGGCAGTGCATGTAGAAGAATTCCGTAATCTTATATTCAGGTATAAAGCCGATTATCTTGTATATACACATTTAGCTATCGATATCGAAATGCTTCAAATCATAAGTTTAACATATTAAGTTAATAAACATTTTTTAGCTTAATGAGGTCTACATAAAGCCTTAACGGTATAACGGCAGTGCATTTAGAAGAAATCCGTAATGTTATAATTTTATATTTAGGTATAAAGTCGATTTTGTTGTATTTACACAGTTAGCAGTCGATATCAAAATGCTTTAAACCATTAGTTTAACATATTCAAAATAATTAACCTTCTTTAACGTATTGTAGTTGATACAAACCATGGCGGCATAACGCAGGACATTTCGAAGAATTCCGTAATCTTATATTTAGGTATATGTAAAGTCGATTTTCTTGTATATACTTACACATTTAGCAATCGATATCGAAATGCTTCAAATCATTAGTTTTACATTTTCAAGTTATTTATAATAAACCTTCTTTAACACACTGAAGTCTACATAAAGCCTTAACGGTATAACTACAGTGCATTTGGAAGAATTCCGTAATCTTATATTAAGGTATGTATAAAGTCGATTTTCTTGTATTTACATATTTAACAATCGATATCGAAATGCTTCAAATCATTAGTTTAACTTATTTAAGTTACTTAACCCTCTTTTTCTTACTGAAGTCTGCAAAAGCCTTAACGGCATAACGGCAGTGCATTTAGAAGAATTACGTAATCTTATATTTAGGTATGAATTCGATTTTCTTGTACATACTCATTTAGCAATCGATATCGAAATGCTTCAAGTCATTAGTTTAACATATTTAAGTTATTTAACCCTATTTATCTTCCTGAAGTCTACATCATGCCTTGACGGCATAACGGCAGTGCATTTAGAAGAATTACGTAATCTTATATTTAGGTATAATCTTATATTTAGATATAAAGTCGATATATATCGAAATGTTTCAAATCATTATTTTAACATATTTAAGTTAATAAACCTTCTTTAACGCACTGAAGTTAACATAAAGCCATGGCGGTATAATGGCAGTGCATGTAGAAGAATTCCGTAATCTTATGTTGAGATATAAATTCGATTTTCTTGTATATACACATTTAACAATCGATATCGAAATGCTTCAAATCATTAGTTTAACATATTTAAGTTAATAAACCTTCTTTAACGTATTGAAGGTGATACAAAGCCATGGCGGCATAACGACAGTATATTTGGGACAATTCCGTAATCGTATATTTAGTTATAAAGTCGATTTTCTTGTATATACACATTTAGCCATCGATGCCGATATGCTTCACATCATAAGTTTAACAGATTTAAGTTAATTAATCTTCTTTATCTTACTGAAGTCTACAAAAGCCTTAACGGCATAACGGCAGTGCATTTGGAAGAGTTCCGTAATCTTATATTTAGGTATAAAGTCGATTTTGTTCAATATACGCATTTAGCAATCGATATCGAAATGCTTCAAATCATTAGTTTAACATATTTAAGTTAATAAACCTTCTTTAACTCACTGAAGTCTACATTAAGCCTTAACGGCATAACGGCAGTGCATTTAGAAGAATTATGTTATCTTATATTTAGGTATAAAGTCGATTTTCTTGTATATACACATTAAGCAATCGATATCTAAATGCTTCAAATCACTAGTTTAACATATTTAAGTTTATAAACCTTCTTTAACTCACTGAAGTCTACATAAAGCCTTAACGGCATAACGGCAGTGCATTTAGAAGAATTATGTTATCTTATATTTAGGTATAAATTCGATTTTCTTGTATATACACAATAAGCAATCGATATCGAAATGCTTCAAATTATTAGTTTAACATACTTAAGTTAATAAACCTTCTTTAGCGCACTAAAGTCTACATAAGGCCCTAAAAACCATTAGTTTAACATATTTAAAATAATTAACATTCTTTAACGTATTGAAGTTTGTACAAAGCCTTGGCGGCATAATGACAGTACATTTGGAAGAATTCCGTAATCTTTTAGTTAGGTATAAAGTCGATTTTCTTGTATATACACATTTAGCAATCGATATCGAAATGCTTCAAATCATTAGTTTAACATATTTAAGTTAATAAACCTTCTTTAACTCACTGAAGTCTACATTAAGCCTTAACGGCATAACGGCAGTGCATTTAGAAGAATTATGTTATCTTATATTTAGGTATAAAGTCGATTTTCTTGTATATACACATTAAGCAATCGATATCTAAATGCTTCAAATCACTAGTTTAACATATTTAAGTTTATAAACCTTCTTTAACTCACTGAAGTCTACATAAAGCCTTAACGGCATAACGGCAGTGCATTTAGAAGTATTATGTTATCTTTTATTTAGGTATAGATTCGATTTTCTTGTATATACACATTTAGCAATCGATATCGAAATGCTTCAAATCATTAGTTTAACATATTTAAGTTAATAAACCTTCTTTAGCGCACTAAAGTCTACATAAGGCCCTAATGGCATAACGGCAGTGCATTTAGAAGAATTCCATAATATTATAATTTTATATTTAGGTATAAAGTCGATTTTCTTGTATTTACACATTTAGCAATCGATATCGAAATGCTTCAAATCATTAGTTTATCATATTTAAGTTATTAAAAATTCTTTAACGCACTGAATTCTACATAAAGTGTTAGCGGCATAACAGCAGTGCATTTAGAAAAATTCCGTTATCTTATATTTAGGTATAATGTCGATTTTCTTGTATTTACATATTTAGCAATCGATATCGAAATGCTTCAAATCATTGGTTTCACATATTCAAGTTAATTAACCCTCTCTGTCTTACTGAAGTCTACATAAAGCCTTAACGGCATAACGGCAGTGCATTTAGAAGAATTCCGTTATCTTATATTTAGGTATAAATTTAATTTTCTTGTATGTACACATTTAGCAAGCGATACCGAAATGCTTCAGCTCATAAATTTAACATATTTAAGTTAATAAAACTTCTTTAACGATCTGAAGTTTTCATATAGCCATGATGGTATAACGGCAGTGCATGTAGAAGAATTCCGTAATCTTATATTTAGGTATAAAGTCGATTTTCTTATATATACACATTAAGCAATCGATATCGAAATGCTTCACATCATTAGTTTAACATATTTAAGTTAATAAAACCTCTTTATCTTACTGAAGTTTACATAAAGCCATTACGGTATAACGGCAGTGCACTTGTATGAATTCCGTAATCTTATATCTAGGTAAAGAGTCGATTTTTTTATACACATTTAGCAGTCGATATCGAAATGCTTCAAATCGGCAGTACATTTGGAAGAATTCCGTAATTTTATATTTGATTTTGCAATCGATATCTTACTGAAGTCTACAAAAGCGTTAACGGCATAACGGCAGTGCATTTAGAAGAATTCCGTAATCTTATATTTAGGTATAAAGTCGATTTTCTTGTATATAATCATTTAGCAATCGATATCTAAATGCTTCAAATCACTAGTTTAACATATTTAAGTTTATAAACCTTCTTTAACTCACTGAAGTCTACATAAAGCCTTAACGGCATAACGGCAGTGCATTTAGAAGAATTATATTATCTTATATTTAGGTATAAATTCGATTTTCTTGTATATACACATTAAGCAATCGATATCGAAATGCTTCAAATCATTAGTTTAACATACTTAAGTTAATAAACCTTCTTTAGCGCACTAAAGTCTACATAAGGCCCTAAAATCCATTAGTTTAACATATTTAAAATAATTAACCTTCTTTAACGTATTGAAGTTGGTACAAAGCCTTGGCGGCATAATGACAGTACATTTGGAAGAATTCCGTAATCTTTTAGTTAGGTATAAAGTCGATTTTCTTGTATATACACATTTAGCAATCGATATCGAAATGCTTCAAATCATTAGTTTATCATATTTAAGTTATTAAAACTTCTTTAACGCACTGAATTCTACATAAAGTGTTAGCGGCATAACAGCAGTGCATTTAGAAAAATTCCGTTATCTTATATTTAGGTATAAATTCGATTTTCTTGTGTATACATATTTGGCAAGCGATATCGAGATGCTTCAAATCATTAGTTTAACATATTAAAGTCAATAAACCTTCTTTAACGTATTGAAGTTGATTTAAAGCCATAACGGCAGTGCATTTGGAAGAATTCCGTAATCTTATATTTTGGGTATAAAGTCGATTTTCTTTTATATACACATTTAGATATCGATATCGAAATGCTTCAAATCATTAGTTTAACATATGAGGTCTACATAAAGCCTTAACGGTATAACGGCAGAGCATTTAGAAGAAATCCGTAATGTTATAATTTTATATTTAGGTCTAAAGTCGATTTTGTTGTATTTACACATTTAGCAGTCGATATCGAAATGCTTCAAACCGTTAGTTTAACATATTTAAAATAATTAACCTTCTTTAACGTATTGTAGTTGATACAAACCATGGCGGCATAACGACAGTACATTTGGAAGAATTCCGTAATCTTATATTTAGGTATATGTAAAGTCGATTTTCTTGTATATACACATTTAATAATCGATATCGAAATGCTTCAAATCATTAGTTTAACATATTTAAGTTAATAAACCTTCTTTAACGCACTGAAGTCTACATAAAGCCTTAACTGGATAACTGCAGTGCATTTAGAAGAATTCCGTAATCTTGTATTAAGGTATAAAGTCGATTTTCTTGTATTTACATATTTACCAATAGATATCGAAAGGCTTCAAATCATTAGTTTAACATATTTAAGTTAATTAACCATCTTTAACGTATTGAAGGTGAAATAAAGCCATGGCGGCATAACGACAGTAATTTGGAAGAATTCCGTAATCTTATATTTAGGTATAAATCCGATTTTCTTGTATTTACACATTTAGCAATCGATATCGAAAGGCTTTAAATCATTATTTTAACATATTTATGTTAATAAACCTTCTTTAACGCACTGAAGTCTACATAAAGCGTTAACGGCATAACGGCAGTGCATGTAGAAGAATTCCGTTTTCTTATATTTATGTATAAATTCGATTTTCTTGTATATACATATTTGGCAAGCGATATCGATCGCTTCAAATCATTAGTTTAACATATTAAAGTTAATTAACCTTCTTTAACGTATTGTAGTTGATACAAATTGAGCAATCGATATCGAAATGCTTCAAATCATTAGTTAAACATATTTAAGTTACTTAACCCTCTTTTTCTTACTGAAGTCTGCAAAAGCCTTAACGGCATAACGGCAGTGCATTTAGAAGAATTACGTAATCTTGTATTTAGGTATGAATTCGATTTTCTTGTACATATTCATTTAGCAATCGATATCGAAATGCTTCAAATCATTAGTTTAACATATTTAAGTAAATAAACCTTCTTTAACGTATTGAAGGTGATACAAAGCCATGGCGGCATAACGACAGTACATTTGGGACAATTCCGTAATCTTATATTTAGGTATAAAGTCGATTTTCTTGTATATACACATTAAGCAATCGATGCCGATATGCTTCACATCATAAGTTTAACAGATTTAAGTTAGTTAATCCTCTTTATCTTACTGAAGTCTACAAAAGCCTTAACGGCATAACGGCAGTGCATTTGGAAGAGTTTCGTAATCTTATATTCAGGTATAAAGTCAATTTTGTTCAATATACGCATTTAGCAATCGATATCGAAATGCTTCAAATCACTAGTTTAACATATTTAAGTTAATAAACCTTCTTTTAACGCACTGAAGTCTACATAAAGCCTTAACGCTATAACTGCACTGCATTTAGAAGAATTCCGTTATGTTATATTTAGGTATAAATTCGAATTTCTTGTATAAACTCATTTAGCAAGCGATATCAAAATGCTTCAAATTATTAGTTTAACTTTTTTAAGTTAATTAACCTTCATTAACGAATTGAAGTTGACATAAAGCCATGGCGGCATAACGACAGTACATTTGGAAGAATTCCGTAACCTTATATTTGGGTATAAAGTCGATTTTCTTGTTGTAACGTGGCTTTTACCACCTTACAATATAATATATATATAATTTACGTCAACTTACCTCACTACGATATTTAACGCCGCTAGAGCCTTACATCATGTACCCGCACCCTACGCACACGACTTACCTCACTACGATATTGAAAGCTGCTAGAGCTTTTCACCGTACGTCCTAACGCACCATACGCATACTTACCTCGCTACGGTGACGAAAGCTGCGCTGTGCTGCTATATAAGCAAGCACTTCATATCGAGTGCGATCATTCCTTCCAGCACTCTGGCGAGCACGGTCGCCATCGACAGCATCAGGCAAGGGTAAGTTAGAAACAGTAGAAGTAGGAAGTAGAAGTAGACAGTATGGGGAGGCCTCGCGCAGAAAAGGCATCACCGCCGGGTGATGCCAGTGCTCGCGATGGCCCTGCCCAGTAGTTGGGGGAATGCGCAGGCCTCGCGCAGAAAAGGCATCACCACCGGGTGATGCCAATGCTCGCGATGGCCCTGTCCAGTAGTTGAGGGATCGCAGGCCTCGCGCAGAAAAGGCATCACCGCCGGGTGATGCCAGTGCTCGCGATGGCCCTGCCCAATAGTTGAGGGATCGCAGGCCTTGCGCAGCAAAGGCATCACCGCTGGGTGATGCCAATGCTCGCGATGGCACTGCCCGGTAGTGGGGGGAATGCGTGTCTTGCGCAGCAAAGGCATCACCGCTGGGTGATGCCAATTTTCGCGATGGCACTGCCGTAGCCGCGTCGAGAACACGTGGCGTCAGTACCGCTGCTTACGGCACCGTTATTAAAACTAACGCGACTATCAGGCGACAAGTAAGTAGAGTGCGTTAGGGCAGTTGTTAACGAGAGGCCAACGAAGACGGTTGGCAATTAATTAAATATCTCTTACACGAGGATCCCGTTCGTTTTCATCACCGTGCCTGGCTCATTAATCCCGTTCGTTTTCATCACCGTGCCAGGCTCATCGATTCCGTTAGTATCATCATCGTGCCAGCTTCTACAAGCGTCAACGCCTGGCTCATTAATCCCGTTCGTTTTCATCACCGTGCCAGGCTCATCGATTCCGTTCGTATCATCATCGTGCCAGCTTCTACAAGCGTCAACGCCTGGCTCATTAATCCCGTTTGTTTTCATCACCGTGCCTGGCTCATCGATTCCGTTCGTATCATCATCGTGCCAGCTTCTACAAGCATCAACGCCTGGCTCATTAATCCCGTTCGTTTTTATCACCATGCCTGGCCAAACGATCCCGTTCGTTTCATCATCGTGCCAGCTTCTACAAGCGTCAACGCCTGGCTCATTAATTCCGTTCGTTTCATCAACGTGCCAGCTTCAACAAGCGTCAACGCCTGGCTCGCCAATCTCGTTCGTCTTCATCACCACGGTATACATCACGCTGGTCTGGCTGTCCACATAAGGGGTGGGGTGTGGATATAACTTTACGAGGATAAAACTCGTCTTCTTTGCTAAGGGTTTGTGGGTCCCAAGGCTGACCCTGGAGCGGCTGAGCGTACCTCAGCTATGGAAGAAACCCCATTACATTGTATATGCACATTTAGCAATCGATATCGAAATGCTTCAAATCATTAGTTTAACATATTTAAGTTAATAAACCTTCTTTAACTCACTGACGTCTACATAAAGCCTTAACGGCATAACGGCAGTGCATTTAGAAGAATTATGTTATCTTATATTTAGGTATAAATTCGATTTTCTTGTATATACACATTTAGCAGTCGATATCGAAATGCTTCAGCTCATTAGTTTAACATATTTAAGTTAATAAACCTTCTTTAACTTTCATAACTGCAGTGCACGCAGAAGAATTCCATAACCTTATATTTAGGTATAAAGTCGATTTTCTTGTATTTACATATTTAGCAATCGATATCGAAATGCTTCAAATCATTAGTTTAACATATTAAGTTAATAAACATTTTTTAGCTTACTGAAGTCTACATAAAGCATTAACGGTATAACGGCAGTGCATTTAGAAGAATTCCGTAATGTTAAAATTTTATATTTAGGTGTAAAGTCGATTTTCTTGTATTTACACATTTAGCAGTCGATATCGAAATGCTTCAGATAACTGGTTTAACATATTTAAGTTAATAAACCTTCTTTAACGAACTGCAGTTTATACAAAACCATGGCGGCATAACGACAGTACATTTGGAAGAACTCCGTAATCTTATATTTAGGTATAAAGTCGAGTTTCTTGTATATACACATTTAGCAATCGATATCCAAATGCTTCAAGTCATTAGTTTAACATATTTAAGTTAATAAACCTTCTTTAACGCACTGAAGTCTATATAAAGCCTTAACGGTATAACAGCAATGCAGTTAGAAGAATTCCGTTATCTTATAATTAGGTATAAATTCGACTTTCTTGTATATATTCATTTAGCAGGCGATATCAAAACGCTTCAAACCATTAGTTTAACATATTTAAAATAATTAACCTTCTTTAACGTATTGAAGTTGGTACAAAGCCTTGGCGGCATAATGACAGTACATTTGGAAGAATTCCGTAATCTTTTAGTTAGGTATAAAGTCGATTTTCTTGTATATACACATTTAGCAATCGATATCGAAATGCTTCAAATCATTAGTTTAACATATTTAAGATAATTAACCTTCTTTAACGCACTGAAGTCTACATAAAGTGTTAACGGCATAACGGCAGTGCATTTAGAAAAATTCCGTTATCTTATATTTAGGTATAAATTCGATTTTCTTGTGTATACATATTTGGCAAGCGATATCGAAATGCTTCAAATTATTAGTTTAACATATTTAAGTTAATTAACCTTCTTTAACGTATTGAAGTTGATATAAAGCCATGGCGGCATAACGGCAGTGCATTTAGAAGAATTTCGTAATCTTATATTTAGGTATAAGTTCGATTTTCTTGTATATACACATTATGCAATCGATAACGAAATGCTTCAAATCGATAGTTTAATATATCTAAGGTTATTAACCTTCTTTATCTTACTGAAGTTTACATAAAGCCATAACGGTATAACGGCAGTGCATTTGGAAGAATTCCATAATCTTATATTAAGGCAAAAAGTCGATTTTCTTGTATATACACATTTAGATATCGATATCGAAATGCTTCAAATCATTAGTTTAACATATTAAGTTAATAAACATTTTTTAGCTTACTGAAGTCTACATAAAGCCTTAACGGTATAACGGCAGTGCATTTAGAAGAATTCCGTAATGTTTTAATTTTATAATTAGGTATTAATTCGATTTTCTTGTATATACACATTTAGCAATCGATATCGAAATGCTTCAAATCATTAGTTTAACATATTTAAGTTAATTAACCTTCTTTAACGTATTGAAGTTGATAAAGAGCCATGGCGGAAATAACGACAGTACATTTGGAAGAATTCCGTAGTCTTATATTTAGGTATGAATTCGATTTTCTTGTATATACACATTTAGCAATCGATATCGAAATGCTTCAAATCATTAGTTTAACATATTTAAGTTAATTAACCTTCTTTAACGTATTGAAGTTGATATAAAGCCATAACGGCAGTGCATTTGGAAGAATTTCGTAATCTTATATTTAGGTATGTAGTGGAGCTTCTTGGATTTACACATTTAGCAATCGATATCGAAAATTCTCAAATAACTGGTTTAGCATATTTAGGTTAATAAACGTTCTTTATCTTACTGAAGTTTAAATAAAGCCATAACGGCAGTATATTTGAGTGAATTCCGTAATCTTTTATTTAGGTATAAAATCGATTTTCTTGTATATACACATTTAGCAATCGATATCGAAATGCTTCAACTCAATAGTTTAACATATTTAAGTTAATAAACCTTCTTTAAAGATCTGAAGTTGGCATAACCGCAGTGGATGTAGAAGAATTCCTTAATTTTGTATTTAGGTATAAAGTCGATTTTATTGTATATACATATTTAGCTATCGCTATCGAAATGCTTCAAATCATTTGTTTAACATATTAAATTAATAAACATTTTTTAGCTTACTAAAGTCTACATAAAGCCTTAGCGGTATAACGGCAGTGCATTTAGAAGAATTCCGTAATGTTATAATTTTATGTTTAGGTATAAAGTCGATTTTCTTGTATTTGCACATTTAGCAATCGATATCGAAATGCTTCAAACCATTAGTTTAACATATTTAAAATAATTAACCTTCTTTAACGTATTGAAGTTGATACAAAGCCATGGCGGCATAATGACAGTACATTCGGAAGAATTCCGTAATCTTATATTTAGTTATAAAGTCGATTTTCTTGTACATACACATTTTGCAATCGATATTGAAATGATTCAAATAACTGGTTTAGCATATTTAAGTTAATTAACCTTCTTTATCTTACTGAAGTTTACATAAAGCCATAACGGCATAACGGCAGTATATTTATATGAATTCCGTAATCTTATATTTAGGTATAAAGTCGATTTAGTTGTACATACACATTTGGCAATCGATATCGAAATGCTTCAAATCATTAGTTTAACATATTTAAGTTAATTAACCTTCTTTAACGTATTGAAGTTGACATAAAGCCATGGCGGCATAACAACAGCACATTTGGAAAAATTCCGTAATCTTATATTTATGTACAAAGTCGATTTTCTTGTATATACACATTTAGCTATCGATATCGAAATGCTTCAAATCATTAGTTTAACATATTAAGTTAATAAACATTTTTTAGCTTACTGAAGTCTACATAAAGCCTTAACGGTATAACGGCAGTGCATTTAGAAAAATTCCGTATTTTTTTAATTTTATATTTAGGTATAAATTCAATTTTCTTGTATATACACATTTAGCAATCGATATCGAAATGCTTCAAACCATTAGTTTAACATATTTAAAATAATTAACCTTCTTTAACGTATTGAAGTTGATACAAAGCCATGGCGGCATAATGACAGTACATTCGGAATAATTCCGTAATCTTATATTTAGGTATAAAGTCGATTTTCTTGTACATACACATTTTGCAATCGATATCGAAATGATTCAAATAACTGGTTTAGCATATTTAAGTTAATTAACTTTCTTTATATTACTGAAGTTTACATAAAGCCATAACGGCATAACGGCAGTATATTTATATGAATTTCGTAATCTTGTATTTAGGTATAAAGTCGATTTTGTTGTACATACACATTTGGCAATCGATATCGAAATGCTTCAAATCATTAGTTTAACATATTTAAGTTAATTAACCTTCTTTAACGTATTGAAGTTGACATAAAGCCTTGGCGGCATAACAACAACACATTTGGAAAAATTCCGTAATCTTATATTTAGGTACAAAGTCGATTTTCTTGTATATACACATTTAGCTATCGATATCGAAATGCTTCAAATCATTAGTTTAACATATTAAGTTAATAAACATTTTTTAGCTTACTGAAGTCTACATAAAGCCTTAACGGTATAACGGCAGTGCATTTAGAAGAATTCCGTATTTTTTTAATTTTATATTTAGGTATAAATTCGATTTTCTTTATATACACATTTAGCAATCGATATCGAAATGCTTCGAATCATTATTTTAACATATTTAAGTTAATTAACCTTCTTTAACGTATTGAAGTTGATAAAGAGCCATGGCGGCATAACGACAGTACATTTGGAAGAACTCCGTAGTCTTATATTAAGGTATGAATTCGATTTTCTTGTATATACATATTTGGCAAGCGATATCGAAATGCTTCAAATCATTAGTTTAACATATTTAAGTTAATTAACCTTCTTTAACGTATTGAAGTTGACATAAAGCCATAACGGCAGTGCATTTGGAAGAATTACGTAATCTTATATTTAGGTATGAATTCGATTTTCTTTTACATACACATTTAGCTATCGATATCGAAATGCTTCAAATCATTAGTTTAACATATTAAGTTAATAAACCTTCTTTAACGAACTGCAGTTTATACAAAGCCATGGCGGCTTAACGACAGTACATTTGGAAGAATTCCGTAATCTTATATTTAGGTATAAAGTCGAGTTTCTTGTGTATACACATTTAGCAATCGATATCGAAATGCTTCAAGTCATTAGTTTAACATATTTAAGTTAATAAACCTTCTTTAACGCACTGAAGTCTATGAAAAGCCTTAACGGTATAACAGCACTGCAGTTAGAAGAATTCCGTTATCTTATAATTAGGTATAAATTCGACTTTCTTGTATATATTCATTTAGCAAGCGATATCAAAACGCTTCAAACCATTAGTTTAACATATTTAAAATAATTAACCTTCTTTAACGTATTGAAGTTGGTACAGAGCCTTGGCGGCATAATGACAGTACATTTGGAAGAATTCCGTAATCTTTTAGTTAGGTATAAAGTCGATTTTCTTAAATATACACATTTAGCAATCGATATCGAAATGCTTCAAATCATTAGTTTAACATATTTAAGATAATTAACCTTCTTTAACTCACTGAAGTCAACATAAAGTGTTAACGGCATAACGGCAGTGCATTTAGAAAAATTCCGTTATCTTATATTTAGGTATAAATTCGATTTTCTTGTGTATGCATATTTGGCAAGCGATATCGAAATGCTTCAAATCATTAGTTTAACATATTCAAGTTAATTAACCCTCTCTGTCTTACTGAAGTCTACATAAAGCCTTAACGGCATAACGGCAGTGCATTTAGAAGAATTCCGTTATCTTATATATTAGGTATAAATTTGATTTTCTTGTATGTACACATTTAGCAAGCGATATCGAAATGCTTCAAATTATTAGTTTAACATATTTAAGTTAATCAACCTTCTTTAACGAACTGAAGTTAATATAAAGCCATAACGGCATAACGGCAGTGCGTTTGGAAGAATTCCGTAGTCTTATATTTAGGTATGAATTCGATTTTCTTTTACACACACATTTAGCTATCGACATCGAAATGCTTCAAATCATTAGTTTAACATATTAAGTTAATAAACATTTTTTAGCTTACTGAAGTCTACATAAAGCCTTAACGGTATAACGGCAGTGCATTTAGAAGAATTCCGTATTTTTTTAATTTTATATTTAGGTATAAATTCGATTTTCTTGTATATACTCATTTAGCAATCAATATCGAAATGCTTCAAACCATTAGTTAAACATATTTAAAATAATTAACCTTCTTTAACGTATTGAAGTTGATACAAAGCCATGGCGGCATAATGACAGTACATTCGGAATAATTCCGTAATCTTATATTTAGGTATAAAGTCGATTTTCTTGTACATACACATTTTGCAATCGATATCGAAATGATTCAAATAACTGGTTTAGCATATTTAAGTTAATTAACCTTCTTTATCTTACTGAAGTTTACATAAAGCCATAACGGCATAACGGCAGTATATTTATATGAATTCCGTAATCTTATATTTAGGTATAAAGTCGATTTTGTTGTACATACACATTAGCAATCGATATCGAAATGCTTCAAATCATTAGTTTAACATATTTAAGTTAATTAACCTTCTTTAACGTATTGAAGTTGACATAAAGCCATGGCGGCATAACAACAGCACATTTGGAAAAATTCCGTAATCTCATATTTATGTAGAAAGTCGATTTTCTTCTATATACACATTTAGCTATCGATATCGAAATGCTTCAAATCATTAGTTTAACATATTAAGTTAATAAACATTTTTTAGCTTACTGAAGTCTACATAAAGCCTTAACGGTATAACGGCAGTGCATTTAGAAGAATTCCGTATTTTTTTAATTTTATATTTAGGTATAAATTCGATTTTCTTGTATATACACATTTAGCAATCGATATCGAAATGCTTCGAATCATTAGTTTAACATATTTAAGTTAATTAACCTTCTTTAACGTATTGAAGTTTATAAAGGGCCATGGCGGCATAACGACAGTACATTTGGAAGAATTCCGTAGTCTTATATTTAGGTATGAATTCGATTTGCTTGTATATACATATTTGGCAAGCGATATCGAAATGCTTCAAATCATTAGTTTAATATATTTAAGTTAATTAACCTTCTTTAACGTATTGAAGTTGATATAAAGCCATAACGGCAGTGCATTTGGAAGAATTACGTAATCTTATATTTAGGTATGAATTCGATTTTCTTTTACATACACAGTTAGCTATCGATATCGAAATGCTTCAAATCATTAGTTTAACATATTAAGTTAATAAACATATATTAGCTTACTGAAGTCTACATAAAGCCATGGCGGAATAACGGCAGTGCATTAAGAAGAATTCCGTAATGCTATAATTTTATATTTAGGTGTAAAGTCGATTTTCTTGTATTTACTCATTTAGCAGTCGATATCGAAATGCTTCAAATAACTGGTTTAACATATTTAAGTTAATTAACCTTCTTTAACGAACTGAAGTTAATATAAAGCCATAACGGCAGTGCATTTAGAAGAATTACGTAATCTTATATTTAGGTATAAAGTCGATTTTCTTGTATATACACATTTAGCAATCGATACCGAAATGCTCCATATCATTAGTTTAGCACATTTAAGTTAATAAAGCTTCTTTATCTTTCATAACTGCAGTGCACGCAGAAGAATTCCGTAATCTTGTATTTAAGTATGTAGTCGATTTTCTTGGATTTGCATATTTAGCAATCGATATCGAAAATCTTCAAATAACTGGTTTAGCATATTTAGGTTAATTAAACTTCTTTATCTTACTGAAGTTTAAATAAAGCCATAACGGCATAACGGCAGTATATTTGAGTGAATTCCGTAATCCTTTATTTAGGTATAAAATCGATTTTCTTGTATATACACATTAAGCGATCGACATCGAAATGCTTCAACTCATTAGTTTAACATATTAAGTTAATAAACATATTTTAGCTTACTGAAGTCTACATAAAGCCTTAACGGTATAACGGCAGTGCATAAAGAAGAATTCCGTAATGTTATAATTTTATATTTAGGTGTAAAGTCGATTTTCTTGTATTTACACATTTAGCAGTCGATATCGAAATGCTTCAGATAACTGGTTTAACATATTTAAGTTAATTAACCTTCTTTAACGAACCGAAGTTAATATAAAGCCATAACGGCAGTGCATTTAGAAGAATTACGTAATCTATTATTTAGGTATGTAGTCGATTTTCTTGGATTTGCATATTTAGCAATCGATATCGAAAATCTTCAAATAACTGGTTTAGCATATTTAGGTTAATTAAACTTCTTTATCTTACTGAAGTTTAAATAAAGCCATAACGGCATAACGGCAGTGTATTTGAGTAAATTCCGTAATCCTTTATTTAGGTATAAAATCGATTTTCTTGTATATACACATTTAGCGATCGATATCGAAATGCTTCAACTCATTAGTTTAACATATTTAAGTTAATAAACCTTCTTTAACGATCTGAAGTTGGCATAAAGGCAGTGGACGTAGAAGAATTCCGCAATCTTATATTTAGGTATAAAGTCGATTTTCTTGTATATACATATTTAGCTATCGATATTGAAATGCATCCAATCATTTGTTTAACATATTAAATTATTTAACATTTTTTAGCTTACTAAAGTCTACATAAAGCCTGAACGGTATAACGGCAGGGCATTTAGAAGAATTCCATAAAGTTATAATTTTATATTTAGGTATAAAGTCGATTTTCTTGTATTTGCACACTTAGCAATCGATATCGAAATGCTTCAAACCATTAGTTTAACATATTTAAAATAGTTAACCTTCTTTAACGTATTGAAGTTGATACAAAGCCATGGAGGCATAATGACAGTAGCATTGGAAGAATTCCGTAATCTTATATTTAGGTATAAAGTCAATTTTCTTGTATATACGCATTTTGCAATCGATATCGAAATGCTTTAAATTATTAGTTTAACATATTTAAGTTAATAAACCTTCCTTAACGCACTGAAGTCTACATAAAGCGTTAACGGCATAACGGCAGTGCATGTAGAAGAATTCCGTTATCTTATGTTTAGGTATAAATTCGATTTTCTTGTATATACATATTTGGCAAGCGATATCGAAATGCTTCAAATAATTAGTTTAACATATTTAAGTTAATTAACCTTCTTTAGCGTATTGAAGTTGATAAAGAGCCATGGCGGCATAACGACAGTACATTTGGAAGAATTCCGTAGTCTTATATTTAGGTATAAAGTCGATTTTCTTGTATATATGCAATAAGCAATCGATATCGAAATGCTTCAAATAACTGGTTTAACATATTTAAGTTAATAAACCTTCTTTAACGAACTGAAATTAATATAAAGCCATAACGGCATAATGGCAGTGCGTTTGGAAGAATTCCGTAGTCTTATATTTAGGCATAAAGTCGATTTTCTTGTACATACACATTTTGCAATCGATATCGAAATGATTCAAATAACTGGTTTAGCATATTTAAGTTAATTAACCTTCCTTATCTTACTGAAGTTTACATAAAGCCATAACGGCAGTATATTTATATGAATTCCGTTATCTTATATTTAGGTATAAAGTCGATTTTGTTGTACATACGCATTTAGCAATCGATATCGAAATGCTTCAAATCATTAGTTTAACATATTTAAGTTACTTAACCCTCTTTTTCTTACTGAAGTCTGCAAAAGCCTTAACAGCATAACGGCAGTGCATTTAGAAGAATTCCGTAATCTTATATTTAGGTATGAATTCGATTTTCTTGTATATACTCATTTAGCAATCGATATCGAAATGCTTCAAATCATTAGTTTAACATATTTAAGTTACTTAACCCTCTTTTTCTTACTGAAGTCTGCAAAAGCCTTAACAGCATAACGGCAGTGCATTTAGAAGAATTCCGTAATCTTATATTTGGGTATAAAGTCGATTTTCTTGTATATACACATTTAGCAATCGATATCGAAATGCTTCACATCATTAGTTTAACATATTAAGTTAATAAAAATTTTTAAGCTTAGTGAGGTCTACATAAAGCCTTAACGACATAACGGCAGTGCGTTTAGAAGAATTCCGTTATCTTATATATACGGAAAAATTCGATTTTCTTTTATATACACATTTAGCAAGCTATATCGAAATGCTTCAAATCATTAAATTAACATATTTAAGTTAATTAACCTTCTTTAACGTATTGAAGTTGATATAAAGCCATGGCGGCATAACGACAGCACATTTGGAAAAATTCCGTAATCTTATATTTAGGTATAAAGTCGATTTTCTTGTATTAACATATTTAGCAATCGATATTGAAATGCTTCAAATCATAAGTTTAACATATTTAAGTTAATTATTCCCCTCTATCTTATTGAAGTCTACATAAAGCCTTAACGGCAAAACGACAGTACATTTGGAAGAATTCCGTAATCTTATATTTAGGTATATGTAAAGTCGATTTTCTTGTATATATAGACATTTAGCAATCGATATCGAAATGCTTCAAATCATTAGTTTTACATATTTAAGTTAATTAACCATCTTTAACGTATTGAAGGTGAAATAAAGCCATGGCGGCATAACGACAGTAATTTGGAAGAATTCGGTAATCTTATATTTAGATATAAAGAAGATTTTCTTGCATATATGCATTTAGAAATCGATATCGAAATGCTTCAAATCATTAGTTTAACATATTTAAGTTAACAAACCTTCTTTAAAGAACTGAAGTTGACATAAAGCCATGGCGGATTAACGGCAGTGCATTTGGAAGAATTCTGTTATCCTATGTTTAGGTATAAAGTCAAGTTTCTTGTACTAGCACATTTAGCAATCGATATCGAAATGCTTGAAATCATTAGTTTAACATATTTAAGGTAAATTACCTTCTTTAACCTACCGAAGGTGACATGAAGCCATGGCGGCATAACGGCAGAGCATGTAGAAGAATTCCGTAATTTTATATTTAGGTATAAAATCGATTTGTTGTATAAACACATCGAGCAAGCGATATCGATATGCTTCAAATCATTAGTTTAAAATATTTAAGTTAATTAACCCTATTTATCTTCCTGAAGTCTACATCAAGCCTTAACGGCATAACGGCAGTGCATTTAGAAGAATTACGTAATCTTATATTTAGGTATAATCTTATATTTAGATATAAAGTCGATATATATATCGAAATGTTTCAAATCATTATTTTAACATATTTAAGTTAATAAGCCTTCTTTAACGCACTGAAGTCTACATAAAGCTTTAACGGTATAACTGCAGTGCATTTAGAAGAATTCCGTAATCTTATATTAAGGTATAAAGTCGATTTTCTTGTATTTACATATTTAGCAATCGATATCGAAATGCTTCGAATCATTAGTTTAACTTATTTAAGTTAACAAACCTTCTTTAACGAACTGAAGTTGACATAAAGCCATGGCGGATTAACGGCAGTGCATTTGGAAGAATTCCGTAATCTTATATTTAGGTATAAAGTCGATTTTTTTGTACATACACATTTAGCCATCAATATCGAAATGCTTCAAATCATTAGTTAAATATATTTAAGTTACTTAACCCTCTTTTTCTTACTGAAGTCTGCAAAAGCCTTAACGGCATAACGGCAGTGCATTAAGAAGAATTACATAATCTTATATTTAGGTATGAATTCGATTTTCTTGTACATACTCATTTAGCAATCGATATCGAAATGCTTCAAATCATTAGTTTAACATATTTAAGTTAATAAACCTTCTTTAACGTATTGAAGGTGATACAAAGCCATGGCGGCATAACGACAGTACATTTGGAACAATTCCGTAATCTTATATTTAGGTATAAAGTCGATTTTCTTGTATTTACATATTTAGCAATCGATGCCGATATGCTTCGCATTATTAGTTTAACAGATTTAAGTTAATTAATCCTCTTTATCTTACTGAAGTCTACAAAAGACTTAACGGCATAACGGCAGTGCATTTGGAAGAGTTCCGTAATCATATATTTAGGTATAAAGTCGATTTTGTTCAATATACGCATTTAGCAATCGGTATCGAAATGCTTCAAATCATTAGTTTAACATTTTTAAGTAAATAAACCTTCTTTAACGCGCTGAAGTCTACATAAAGCCTTAACGGTATAACTGCACTGCATTTAGAAAAATTCCGTTATCTTATATTTAGGTATAAATTCGACTTTCTTGTATATACTCATTTAGCAAACGATATCAAAATGCTTCAAATTATTAATTTAACTTATTTAAGTTAATTAACCTTCTTTAACGAATTGAAGTTGACATAAAGCCATGGCGGCATAACGGCAGTGCATTTAGAAAAATTCCGTTATCTTATATTTAGGTAAAAATTTCGATTTTCTTGTATATACATATTTGGCAAGCGATATCGAAATGCTTCAAATCATTAGTTTAACATATTTAAGTTAATAAACCTTCTTTAACTTTCATAACTGCAGTGCACGCAGAAGAATTCCATAATCTTATATTTAGGTATAAAGTCCATTTTCTTGTATATACATATTTAGCTATCGATATCGAAATGCTTCAAATCATTAGTTTAACATATTCAGTTTTTAAAACCCTTTTTTTAGCTTACTGAAGTCTACATAAAGCTTTAACGGTAAACGGCAGTGCATAAAGAAGAATTCCGTAATGTTATAATTTTATTACACATTTAGCAATCGATATCGAAATGCTTCAAACCATTAGTTTAACATATTTAAAATAATTAACCTTCTTTAACGTATTGAAGGTGATACAAAGCCATGGCGGCATAACGACAGTACATTTGGAACAATTCCGTAATCTTATATTTAGGTATAAAGTCGATTTTCTTGTATATACACATTTAGCAATCGATATCGAAATGCTTCAAACCATTAGTTTAACATATTTAAAATAATTAACCTTCTTTAACGTATTGAAGGTGATAAAAAGCCATGGCGGCATAACGGCAGTGCATTTAGAAAAATTCCGTTATCTTATATTTAGGTATAAATTCGATTTTCTTGTATATACATATTTAGCAATCGATATCGAAATGCTTCAAATCATTAGTTTAACATATTTAAGGTAAATTACCTTCTTTAACCTACCGAAGGTGACATGAAGCCATGGCGGCATAACGGCAGTGATGTAGAAGAATTCCGAAATTTTTATATTTAGGTATAAAATCGATTTGTTTTATAAACACATCGAGCAAGCGATATCGAAATGCTTCAAATCATTAGTTTAACATATTTAAGTTAATTAAACCTATTTATCTTCCTGAAGTCTACATCAAGCCTTAACGGCATAACGGCAGTGCATTTAGAAGAATTCCGTAATCTTATATTTAGGTATAATCTTATATTTAGATATAAAGTCGATATATATATCGAAATGTTTCAAATCATTATTTTAACATATTTAAGTTAATAAGCCTTCTTTAACGCACTGAAGTTAACATAAAGCTATGACGGTATAAGGGCAGTGCATGTAGAAGAATTCCGTAATCTTATGTTTAGGTATAAATTCGATTTTGTTGTATATACACATTTAGTTATCGATATCGAGATGTTTCAACTCATTAGTTTAACATATTTAATTTAATAAACTTTCTTCGAAGAACTGAAGTTGACATAAAATCATGGCGGCATAACGGCAGTGCATGTAAAAGAATTCCGTTCCCTTTATATTTAGGTATAAAATCGATTTTCTTGTATATACACATTTAGCTATCGATATCGAAATGCTTCAAATCATTAGTTTAACATATTTAAGTTAATTATCCTTCTTTTTCTTACTGAAGTTTACATGAAGCCATGGCGGCATAACGGCAGTGCAGTTAGAAGAATTCCATAATCTTATATTTAGGTATAATTCGATTTTCTTGTATATACTCATTTAGCAATCGATATCGAAATGCTTCAAAATATTAGTTTAACATATTTAAGTTAATTAACC
>JAPZAG010000168.1:0-103733 GCA_027475135.1 Bactrocera correcta | reverse complement strand
TAATTAATCCTCTTTGTCTTACTGAAGTCTACAAAAGCCTTAACGGCATAACGGCAGTGCATTTAGGAGAATTCCGCTATCTTATATTTAGGTATAAATTCGATTTTCTTGTATATACACATTAAGCAATCGATATCGAAATGCTTCAAATCATTAGTTTAACATATTTAAGTTAATTAACCTTCTTAAACGTATTGAAGGTGACACAAAGCCATGGCGGCATAACGGCAGTGCACTAAGAAGAAATCCGTAGTCTTATATTTAGGTTTAGCCGCTAGAGCGTTAGCAAAGCTGAAACAAAAATGTGACTATTGCCAAGCGCCTGGTAAGAGCAGAAGAAAGATTGAAGACTTTCCTCAAAGTTCTTTAAATTATCTAACCACTGCTTTATGATTGACCCACCTCGTTCCAATAGTTTAGCCGCTAGAGCGTTATCAAAAGTGAAACAAAAATGTGACTATTGCCAAGCCCCTGATAGGAGTAGAAGAAAGATTGAAGACTTTCCTCAAATCTCTTTAAATTATCTAACCACTGCTTTATGTTTGACCCACCTCGTTCCAATAGTTTAGCCTCAGAGCGTTAGCAAAGTTGAAACCAAAATGTGACTATTGCCAAGCCCCTGGTAGGAGTAGAAGAAAGATTGAAGACTTTCCTTAGAGCTCTTTAAATTATCTAACCAATGCACTATGCTTGACCCACCTCGTTTCTATAGTTTAGCCGCTAGAGCGTTAGCAAAGTTGAAACAAAAATGTGACTATTGCCAAGCGCTTGGTAGCAGTAGAAGAAAGATTGAAGACTTTCCTGAGAGCCCTTTAAATTATCTAACCAATGCTTTATGTTTGACCCACCTCGTTCCAATAGTTTAGCCGCTAGAGCGTTAGCAAAGTTGAAACAAAAATGTGACTATTGCCAAGCGCTTGGTAGGAGCAAAAGAAAGATTGAAGTCTTTCCTGAGAGCTCTTTAAATTATCTAGCCAATGCTTTATGTTTGACCAACCTCGTTCCAATAGTTTAGCCTCAGAGCGTTAGCAAAGTTGAAACAAAAATGTGACTATTGCCAAGCCCCTGGTAGGAGAAGAAGAAAGATTGAAGACTTTCCTTAGAGTTCTTTAAATTATCTAACCAATGCTTTATGTTTGAGCCACATTGCTCCAATAGTTTAGCCTGAGAGCGTTAGCAAAGTTGAAACAAAAATGTGACTATTGCCAAGCCCCGGGTGGGAGTAGAAGAAATTGGCTTTCCTAAAAGGCTCTTTAAATTATCTAACCAAGTTTTATGTTTGCCCCACCTCTTTCCCAATATTTTAGCCCAGAGCGTTAGCAAAGTTGAAACAAAAATGTGACTATTGCCAACCCCCGGGTAGGGTAAAAAAAATTTGGGGAAACTTTCCTGAGAGCTCTTTAAATTATCTAACCAAGTTTATGTTTGCCCCACCTCGTTCAAATGTTTAGCCTCAGAGCGTTACAAAGTTAAACAAAAATGTGATAGCCCCCCCTTAAAAAAGAAAGTTGAAACTTTCCTAGAGCTCTTTAAATTATCTAAAACAGGGCCCCTTTAAAGTTTACCCAACTCGTTCCAAAAAGTTATTGCAACCCCCGTTAGAAAAAGTTAAAAAAAATTTTTTTTTTTTTTGCCAGCCAATTTTTAGGAAAGGGTTAAAAGGAAAAAAAATGGACTTTCCCCCTGAATAAAATTTTAAAAAAATTAAAATGCTTTATGTTTGACCCACCTCGTTCCAATAGTTTAGCCCGAGCGTTAAAAGTTGAAACAAAAATGTGACTATTGCCAACCCCCGGGTAGGAGTAGAAAAAAATTTGGGGAATTTTGGGCCTTTTTTAAAATTTTGGTTTGCCCCACCTCGTTCCAATAGTTTAGCCGCTGAGCGTTACAAAGTTGAAAAAAAATGTACTTTTGCCAACCCCCGGGTAGGAGAGAAGAAAATTGGGGCTTTCCTGAGAGCTCTTTAAATTATCTAACCAAGTTTTATGTTTGACCCCCCTCTTTCCCAATAGTTTAGCCCAGAGCGTTAAAAGTTGAAACAAAAATGTGACTATTCCCAAACCCCTGTAGGAGTAGAAAAAAAATTGGTTTTCCTAAAGCTCTTTAAATTATCTAACCAAGCTTTATGTTGCCCCCCTCTTTCCCAATATTTACCCTCAAGCGTTACAAAGTTGAAACAAAAATGTGACTATTGCCAAGCCCCGGGTAGGAGTAGAAGAAAGATTGAAGATTTCCTAGAGCTCTTTAAATTATCTAACCAAGGCTTTATGTTTGCCACCTCGTTCAATAGTTTAGCCTCAAGCGTTACAAAGTTGAAACAAAAATGTGACTATTGCCAACCCCTGGGGGAGTAGAAAAAAAATTGGGGACTTTCCTGAGAGCTCTTTAAATTATCTAACCAATTTTTTATGTTTGACCCACCTCGTTCAATAGTTTAGCCCAAGGTTACAAAGTTGAAACAAAAATTGACTATTGCCAACCTGGGGGAGTAGAAGAAAAATTGGGGACTTTCCTGAGAGCTCTTTAAATTATCTAACCAATCTTAAGTTTGACCCACCTCGTTCAATAGTTTAGCCCAAGGTTACAAAGTTAAAACCCAAAATGTACTATTGCCAACCCCCTGGTAGGAGTAGAAAAAAAATTGGACTTTCCTGAAGCTCTTTAAATTATCTAACCAAGTTTTAGTTTGCCCCACCCGTTCAAAGTTTAGCCTCAGAGCGTTACAAATTAAAACCAAAAATGTACTTTGCCAACCCCCTGGTAGGAGTAGAAGAAAATTGGACTTTCCTGAGAGCTCTTTAAATTATCTAACCAAGCTTAAGTTTGACCACCTCTTTCCCAATAGTTTAGCCCAGAGCGTTAAAAGTTGAAACAAAAATGTGACTATTGCCAACCCCCAATGGGGGGTAGAAAAAAAATTGGGGACTTTCCTGAGAGCTCTTTAAATTATCTAACCAATTTTTTATGTTTGACCCACCTCTTTCCCAATGTTTAGCCCGAGCGTTAGCAAAGTTGAAACAAAAATGTGATAGCCCCCCCTTAAAAAAGAAAATTGGATTTCCTGAGAGCTCTTTAAATTATCTAACCAATTTTATGTTTGACCCACCTCTTTCCCAAAGTTTAGCCCAGAGCGTTAGAAAGTTGAAACAAAAATGTGATAGCAAGTGGTGGAGTAAAAAAAATTAAACTTTCCAGAGCTCTTTAAATTAAACCAATGTTTATTTTGCCCCCTGTTAAAGTTTACCTCAGAGCTTAAAATTTTTAAAAAAAAAGGGGTTTTTATTTTGCCCCCCCCGCCTTTTTAAGAGCGAAAAGTTAAAAAAAGACTTTCCAACCCCCTTTAAAAAAAAAGCTTTATGTTTGCCCCACCTCGTTCAATAGTTTAGCCCAGAGCGTTATCAAATTTGAAACAAAAAGTACTTTTGCCAACCCCTGGGGGAAAAGAAGAAAATTGGACTTTCCTGAAGCTCTTTAAATTATCTAACCAAGCTTTATGTTTGCCCACCTCTTCCCAATAGTTTAGCCCAAGGTTCAAAGTTGAAACAAAAATGGACTATTGCCAACCCTGGGGGATAAAGAAAATTGGGGATTTCCTGGAGCTCTTTAAATTATCAACCCAACTTTTTGTTTGAACCTCGCCCAATATTTAGCCCAGAGCGTTAAAAAGTTGAAACAAAAATGTGACTATTGCCAAGCCCCTGTAGGAGTAGAAGAAAATTGGATTTCCTGAGACTTTTTAAAATTATCTAACCAAGTTTTGTTTGACCACCTCGTTTTATGTTTAGCCTCAGAGCGTTACAAAGTTGAAACAAAAATGTGATAGCCCCCCCTAAGAGAAAAAAATTGAAGACTTTCCTGAGAGCTCTTTAAATTATCTAACCAATGCTTTATGTTTGACCCACCTCGTTCCAATAGTTTAGCCCAGAGCGTTAGCAAAGTTGAAACAAAAATGTGACTATTGCCAAGCCTGGTAGGAGTAGAAAAAAAATTGGGGACTTTCCTGAAGCTCTTTAAATTATCTAACCAAGCTTAAGTTTGCCCCACCTCTTTCCCAATAGTTTAGCCCAGAGCGTTAGCAAAGTTAAAACCCAAAATGTGACTATTGCCAAGCCCCTGGTAGGAGTAGAAGAAAGATTGAAGACTTTCCTGAAAGCTCTTTAAATTATCTAAAAAGCTTTATGTTTGCCCCACCTCGTTTAATAGTTTAGCCCAAGCGTTATAAAAAGTGAAACAAAAAGTGACTATGGCCAAGCCCCTGATAGGAGTAGAAGAAAGTTGAAGACTTTCCTGAAAGCTCTTTAAATTATCTAACCAATGCTTTATGTTTGACCCACCTCTTTCCAATAGTTTAGCCGCTAGAGCGTTAGCAAAGTTGAAACAAAAATGTGACTATTGCCAACCCCTGGTAGGAGTAAAGAAAAATTGGGGACTTTCCTGGAGCTTTTAAATATCAACAATTTGCTTTTTGTTTGAACTCGTCCAAAAATTTAGCCCCAGAGCGTTAGCAAGTTGAAACAAAAATGTGACTATTGCCAAGCCCCTGATAGGAGTAGAAAAAAAAGGGGTTTTTGAAATCTTTTTTTTTTTTTTGGTTTGCCCCACCTCTTTTAAATTTGTTTAGCCCAGAGCGTTACAAAGTTGAAACAAAAAATTGAGTAGGAAAGAGAAAATTGAAGACTTTCCTGAGAGCTCTTTAAATTATCTAACCAAGCTTTATGTTTGACCCACCTCTTTCCCAATAGTTTAGCCTCAGAGCGTTAGCAAAGTTGAAACCAAAATGTGACTATTGCCAAGCCCCTGGTAGGAGTAGAAGAAAGGTTGAAGAGAGAAAGATTGAAGACTTTCCTGAGAGCTCTTTAAATTATCTAACCAATGCTTTATGTTTGACTACCTCGTTCCAATAGTTTAGCCTCAGAGCGTTAGCAAAGTTGAAACAAAATGTGACTATTGCCAAGCCCCTGGTAGGAGTAGAAGAAAGTTGAAGACTTTCCTGAAGCTCTTTAAATTATCTAACCAAGGCTTTATGTTTGACTTACCTCGTTCTAATAGTTTTGCCTCAGAGCGTTACAAAGTTGAAACAAAAATGTGACTATTGCCAAGCCCCTGGAGGAGTAGAAGAAAATTGAGACTTTCCTGAGAGCTTTTAAATTATCTAACCAAGGCTTTATGTTTGACCACCTCGTTCTATAGTTTAGCCTCAGAGCGTTACAAATTGAAACAAAAATGTGCTATTCCAAGCCCCTGATAGGAGAGAAGAAAGGTTGAAGACTTTCCTGAGAGCTCTTTAAATTATCTAACCAATGCTTTATGTTTGACCCACCTCGTCCAATAGTTTAGCCGCTAGAGCGTTAGCAAAGTTGAAACAAAAATGTGACTATTGCCAAGCCATGTAGGATAGAAGAAAATTGGGGACTTTCCTGAGAGCTTTTAAATTATCTAACCAATGCTTATGTTTGACCACCTCTTCCAATAGTTTAGCCCAGAGCGTTAGCAAAGTTGAAACCAAAATGTGACTATTGCCAAGCCCCTGGTAGGAGTAAAGAAAGTTGAGACTTCCTGAAAGCTCTTTAAATTATCAACAAGGCTTTTGTTTGATTACCTCGTTAATATTTAGCCCAGAGCGTTAGCAAAGTTGAAACAAAAATGTGACTATTGCCAAGCCCTGGTAGGAGTAGAAGAAAGATTGAAGACTTTCCTGAGAGCTCTTTAAATTATCTAACCAAGGCTTTATGTTTGACCTACCTCGTTCTTATAGTTTAGCCTCAGAGCGTTATAAAGTTGAAACAAAAATGTGACTATTGCCAAGCCCCTGGGAGGAGTAGAAGAAAAATTGGGGACTTTCCTGAGAGCTATTAAATTATCTATCCAATGCTTTATGTTTGACTCACCTCGTTCCAATAGTTTAGCCTCAGAGCGTAAGCAAAATTGAAACAAAAATGTGGCTAGTTCCAAGCCCCTGATAAGAGCAGAAGAAAGATTGAAGACTTTCCTGAGAGCTCTTTCAACTATCTATCCAATGCTTTATGTTTGACCCACCTCGCCCAATAGTTTAGCCGCTAGAGCGTTAGCAAAGTTGAAACAAAAATGTGACTATTGCCAAGCCCCTCTTAGGAATAGAAGAAAGATTGAAGACTTCCCTGAGAGCTCTTTAATTTATCTAACCAATGCTTACTGTTTGACCCACCTCTTTCCAATAGTTTAGCCGCTAGAGCGTTAGCAAAGTTGAAACAAAAATGTGACTATTGCCAAGCCTCTGGTAGGAGTACAAGAAAAATTGGGGACTTTCCTGTGAGCTCTTTAAACTATCGAACAATGCTTTTTGTTTGATTTATCTCGTTCCAATAATTTAGCCGCCCTAGAGCGTTAGCAAAGTTGAAACAAAAATGTGACTATTGCCAAGCCAATGGTAGGAGTAGAAGAAAAATTGGGGACTTTCCTGAGAGCTCTTTAAATTATCTAACCAATGCTTAATGTTTGACCCACCTCATTCCAATAGTTTAGCCGCTAGAGCGTTAGCAAAGTTGAAACAAAAATGTGACTATTGCCAAGCCCCTGATAGGAGTAGAAGAAAAATTGGGGACTTTCCTGAGAGCTCTTTAAATTATCTTACCAATGTTTTATGTTTGACCCACCTCGTTCAAATTGTTTAGCCTCAGAGCGTTAGCAAAGTTGAAACAAAAATGTGAGTAGGACTAAAAGAAAGATTGAAGACTTTCCTGAGAGCTCTTTAAATTATCTAACCAATGCTTTATGTTTGACCCACCTCGTTCCAACAGTTTAGCCTCAGAGCGTTAGTAAAGTTGAAACCAAAATGTGACTATTGCCAAGCCCCTGGTAGGAGTAGAAGAAAGATTGAAAACTTTCCTTAGAGCTCTTTAAATTATCTAACCAATGCTTTATGTTTGACCCACCTCGTTCCAATAGTTTAGCCGCTAAAGCGTTAGCAAAGTTGAAACAAAAATGTGACTATTTCCAAGCCCCTGATAGGAGTAGAAGAAAGATTGAATGCTTTATGTTTGACCTACCTCGTTCCAATAGTTTAGCCGCTAGAGCGTTATCAAAGTTGAAACAAAAATGTAACTATTGCCAAGCCCCTGGTAGGAGAAGAAGAAATATTGAAGACTTTCCTGAGAGCTCTTTAAATTATCTAACTAGGGTTTATGTTTGACCCACCTCGTTCTAATAGTTTAGCCTCAGAGCGTTATCAAAGTTGAAAAAAAATGTGACTATTGCCAAACCCTTGGAAGAAATAGAAGAAAGATTGAAAACTTTCCTTAGAGCTCTTTAAATTATCTAACCAATGCTTTATGTTTGACCCACCTCGTTCCAATAGTTTAGCCTCAGAGCGTTAACAAAGTTGAAACAAAAATGTGACTATTGCCAAGCCCCTGATAGGAGTAGAAGAAAGATTGAAGACTTTCCTGAGAGCTCTTTAAATTATCTAACCAATGCTTTATGTTTGCCTCACCTCGTTCCAATAGTTTAGCCTCAGAGCGTTAGCAAAGTTGAAACAAAAATGTGACTATTGCCAAGCCCCTGGTAGGAGTAGAAGAAAGATTGAAGACTTTCCTGAGAGCTCTTTAAATTATCTAACCAAGGCTTTATGTTTGACTACCTCGTTCTAATAGTTTAGCCTCAGAGCGTTAGCAAAGTTGAAACAAAAATGTGACTATTGCCAAGCCCCTGGTAGGAGTAGAAGAAAGATTGAAGACTTTCCTGAGAGCTCTTTAAATTATCTAACCAATGCTTTATGTTTGACCCACCTCGTTCCAATAGTTTAGCCGCTAGAGCGTTATCAAAGTTGAAACAAAAATGTGACTATTGCCAAGCCCCTGGTAGGAGTAAAGAAAAATTGGGGACTTTCCTGAGAGCTCTTTAAATTATCTAACCAATGCTTTATGTTTGACCCACCTCGTTCCAATAGTTTAGCCTCAGAGCGTTAGCAAAGTTGAAACAAAAATGTGACTATTGCCAAGCCCCTGATAGGAGTAGAAGAAAATTGAGACTTTCCTGAGAGCTCTTTAAATTATCTACCAATGCTTTATGTTTGACCCACCTCGTTCCAATAGTTTAGCCTCAGAGCGTTAGCAAAGTTGAAACAAAAATGTGACTATTGCCAAGCCTTGTAGGAGTAGAAGAAAATTGAAGACTTTCCTGAGAGCCTTTAAATTATCTAACCAATGCTTTATGTTTGACCCACCTCGTTCCAATAGTTTAGCCCTAGAGCGTTATCAAAGTTGAAACAAAAATGTGACTATTGCCAAGCCCCTGGTAGGAGTAGAAGAAAGATTGAAGACTTTCCTGAAGCTCTTTAAATTATCTAACCAATGCTTTATGTTTGACCCACCTCGTTCCAATAGTTTAGCCGCTAGAGCGTTATCAAAGTTGAAACAAAAATGTGACTATTGCCAAGCCCCTGGTAGGAGTAGAAGAAAATTGAAGACTTTCCTGAGAGCTTTTAAATTATCTAACCAATGCTTTATGTTTGACCCACCTCGTTCCAATAGTTTAGCCTCAGAGCGTTATCAAAGTTGAAACAAAAATGTGACTATTGCCAAGCCCCTGGTAGGAGTAGAAAGAAAAGATTGAAGACTTTCCTGAGAGCTTTATTTTAATTATCTATACCAATGCTTTATGCTTGACTCCACCTCGTTCCAATAGTTAGCCCTAGAGCGTCTATTAAATTGAAACCAAAATGTGACTATTCCAAAGTCCGCTGAGTTAGCAGTAGAAGAAAAATTGAAGACTTTCCTAGAGCTCTTTAAATTATCTAACCAATGCTTTATGTTTGACCCACCTCGTTCCAATAGTTTAGCCTCAGAGCGTTAGCAAAGTTGAAACCAAAATGTGACTATTGCAAAGCCCCTGGTAGGAGTAGAAGAAAGATTGAAGACTTTCCTTAGAGCTCTTTAAATTATCTAACCAATGCTTTATGTTTGACCCACCTCGTTCCAATAGTTTAGCCTCAGAGCGTTATCAAAGTTGAAACAAAAATGTGACTATTGCCAAGCGCTTGGTAGGTGTAAAAGAAAAATTGAAGACTTTCCTGAGAGCTCTTTAAATTATCTAACCAATGCTTTATGTTTGACCCACCTCGTTCCAGTAGTTTAGCCTCAGAGCGTTAGCAAAGTTGAAACAAAAATGTGACTATTGCCAAGCCCCTCATAGGAATAGAAGAAAGATTGAAGACTTCCCTGAGAGCTCTTTAAATTATCTAACCAATGCTTTATGTTTGACCCACCTCGTTCCAATAGTTTAGCCTCAGAGCGTTAGCAAAGTTGAAACAAAAATGTGACTATTGCCAAGCCCCTCATAGGAATAGAAGAAAGATTGAAGACTTCCCTGAGAGCTCTTTAAATTATCTAACCAATGCTTTATGTTTGACCCACCTCGTTCCAATAGTTTAGCCTCAGAGCGTTAGCAAAGTTGAAACAAAAATGTGACTATTGCCAAGCCCCTGGTAGGAGTAGAAGAAAGATTGAAGACTTTCCTGAAAGCCCTTTAAATTATCTAACCAATGCTTTATGTTTGACGCACCTCGTTTCAATAGTTTAGCCTCAGAGCGTTAGCAAAGTTGAAAAAAAATGTGACTATTGCCAAGCGCCTGGTAAGAGCAGAAGAAAGATTGAAGACTTTCCTGAAAGCCCTTTAAATTATCTAAAGAACGCTTTATGTTTGACCCACCTCGTTTCAATAGTTTAGCCGCTAGAGCGTTATCAAAAGTGAAACAAAAATGTGACTATGGCCAAGCCCCTGATAGGAGTAGAAGAAAGATTGAAGATTTTCCTGAAAGCTCTTTAAATTATCTAACCAATGCTTTATGTTTGACCCACAATAATTTAGCCGCTAGAGCGTTATCAAAGTTGAAACAAAAATGTGACTATTGCCAAGCCCCTGGTAGGAGTAAAAGAAAAATTGGGGACTTTCCTGAGAGCTATTTAAATTATCTATCCAATGCTTTATGTTTGACTCACCTCGTTCCAATAGTTTAGCCTCAGAGCGTAAGCAAAATTGAAACAAAAATGTGACTAGTTCCAAGCCCCTGATAAGAGCAGAAGAAAGATTGAAGACTTTCCTGAGAGCTCTTTCAATTATCTATCCAATGCTTTATGTTTGACCCACCTCGCCCAATAGTTTAGCCGCTAGAGCGTTAGCAAAGTTGAAACAAAAATGTGACTATTGCCAAGCCCCTCTTAGGAATAGAAGAAAGATTGAAGACTTCCCTGAGAGCTCTTTAATTTATCTAACCAATGCTTACTGTTTGACCCACCTCTTTCCAATAGTTTAGCCGCTAGAGCGTTAGCAAAGTTGAAACAAAAATGTGACTATTGCCAAGCCTCTGGTAGGAGTACAAGAAAAATTGGGGACTTTACTGTGAGCTCTTTAAACTATCGAACAATTGCTTTTTGTTTGATTTAGCTCGTTCCAATAATTTAGCCGCCAGAGCGTTAGCAATGTTGAAACAAAAATGTGACTATTGCCAAGCCCCTGGTAGGAGTAGAAGAAAAATTTGGTGCTTTCCTGAAAGCGCTTTAAATTATCTAACCAATGCTTTATGTTTGACCCACCTCGTTCCAATAGTTTAGCCGCTAGAGCGTTATTAAATTGAAACAAAAATGTGGCTAGTTCCAAGCCCCTGGTAGGAGTAGAAGAATGATTGTAGACTTTCCTGAGAGCTCTTTAAATTATCTAATCAATGCTTAACGTTTGACCCACCTCGTTCCAATAGTTTAGCCGCTAGAGCGTTAGCAAAGTTGAAACAAAAATTTGACTATTGCCAAACCCTTGGAAGAAATAGAAGAAAAATTGGGGACTTTCCTGAGAGCTCTTTAAATTATCCAACCAAGGCTTTATGTTTGACCCACCTCGTTCTAATAGTTTAGCCTCAGAGCGTTATCAAAGTTGAAACAAAAATGTGACTATTGCCAAACCCTTGGAAGAAGTAGAAGAAAAATTGGGGACTTTCCTGAGAGCTCTTTAAATTATCTAACCAATTCGTAATGTTTGACCCACCTCGTTCCTATAGTTTAGCCGCTAGAGCGTTAGCAAAGTTGAAACAAAAATGTGACTATTGCCAAGCGCTTGGTAGCAGTAGAAGAAAGATTGAAGGTTGAAGTAGAAGAAAGATTGAAGACTTTCCTGAGAGATCTTTAAATTATCTAACCAATGTTTTATGTTTGACCCACCTCGTTCAAATTCTTTAGCCTCAGAGCATTAGCAAAGTTGAAACAAAAATGTGAGTAAGAGTAAAAGAAAGATTGAAGGCTTTCCTGAGAGCTCTTTAAATTATCTAACCAATGCTTTATGTTTGACCCACCTCGTTCCAATAGTTTAGCCTCAGAGCGTTAACAAAGTTGAAACAAAAGTGTGACTATTGCCAAGCCCCTGATAGGAGTAGAAGAAAGATTGAAGACTTTCCTGACAGCTCTTTAAATTATTTAACCAATGCTTAACGTTTGACCCACCTCGTTCCAATAGTTTAGCCGCTAGAGCGTTATCAAAGTTGAAACAAAAATGTGACTATTGCCAAACCCTTGGAAGAAGTAGAAGAAAAATTGGGGACTTTCCTGAGAGCTCTTTAAATTATCTAACCAATTCGTAATGTTTGACCCACCTCGTTCCTATAGTTTAGCCGCTAGAGCGTTAGCAAAGTTGAAACAAAAATGTGACTATTGCCAAGCCCCTGATAGGAGTAGAAGAAAGATTGAAGACTTTCCTGAGAGCTCTTTAAATTATCTAACCAATGCTTACGTTTGAGCCACCTCGTTCCAATAGTTTAGCCTCAGAGCGTTAACAAAGTTGAAACAAAAATGTGACTATTGCCAAGCCCCTGATAGGAGTAGAAGAAAGATTGAAGATTTTGCTGAGAGCTCTTTAAATTATCTTACCAATGCTTTATGTTTGCCTCACCTCGTTCCAATAGTTTAGACCTCAGAGCGTTATCAAAGTTTAAACAAAAATGTGACTATTGCCAAGCCCCTGGTAGGAGTAGAAGAATGATTGAAGACTTTCCTGAGAGCTCTTTAAATTATCTAACCAATGCTTTACGTTTGACCCACCTCGTTCCAATAGTTTAGCCCTAGAGCGTTAGCAAAGTTGAAACAAAAATGTGACTATTGCCAAACCCTTGGAAGAAATAGAAGAAAAATTGGGGACTTTCCTGAGAGCTCTTTAAATTCCCCCTAACCAATGCTTTATGTTTGACCCACCTCGTTCTAATAGTTTAGCCTCAGAGCGTTATCAAAGTTGAAACAAAAATGTGACTATTGCCAAACCCTTGGAAGAAGTAGAAGAAAAATTGGGACTTTCCTGAGAGCTCTTTAAATTATCTAACCAATGCTTTATGTTTGACCCACCTCGTTCCAATAGTTTAGCCTCAGAGCGTTAGCAAAGTTGAAACAAAAATGTGACTATTGCCAAGCCCCTGATAGGAGTAGAAGAAAGATTGAAGATTTTGCTGAGAGCTCTTTAAACTATCGAACAATTGCTTTATGTTTGCCTCACCTCGTTCCAATAGTTTAGCCTCAGAGCGTAGCAAAGTTGAAACAAAAATGTGACTATTGCCAAGCCCCTGGTAGGAGTAGAAGAAAGATTGAAGACTTTCCTGAGAGCTCTTCAAATTATCTAACCAAGGCTTTATGTTTGACCCACCTCGTTCTAATAGTTTAGCCTCAGAGCGTTATCAACGTTGAAACAAAAATGTGACTATTGCCAAACCCTTGGAAGAAGTAGAAGAAAAATTGGAGACTTTCCTGAGAGCTCTTTAAATTATCTAACCAATGCTTAATGTTTGACCCACCTCGTTCCAATAGTTTATCCGCTAGAGCGTTAGCAAAGTTGAAACAAAAATGTGACTATTGCCAAGCCCCTGATAAAAGTAGAAGAAAGATTGAAGATTTTGCTGAGAGCTCTTTAAATTATCTTACCAATGCTTTATGTTTGCCTCACCTCGTTCCAATAGTTTAGCCTCAGAGCGTTAACAAAGTTGAAACAAAAATGTGACTATTGCCAAGCCCCTGATAGGAGTAGAAGAAAGATTGAAGACTTTCCTGAGAGCTCTTTAAATTATCTAACCAATGCTTAACGTTTGAGCCACCTCGTTCCAATAGTTTAGCCGCTAGAGCGTTAGCAAAGTTGAAACAAAAATGTGACTATTGCCAAGCCCCTGATAGGAGTAGAAGAAAAATTGGGGACATTCCTGAGAGCTCTTTAAATTATCTTACCAATATTTTATGATTGACCCGACTCGTTCAAATTGTTTAGCCTCAGAGCGTTAGCAAAGTTGAAACAAAAATATGAGTAGGACTAAGAGAAAGATTGAAGACTTTCCTGAGAGCTCTTTAAATTATCTAACCAATGCTTTATGTTTGACCCACCTCGTTCCAATAGTTTAGCCTCAGAGCGTTAGCAAAGTTGAAACCAAAATGTGACTATTGCCAAGCCCCTGGTAGGAGTATAAGAAAGATTGAAGACCTTCCTGAAAGCTCTTTAAATTATCTAACCAATGCTTTATGTTTGACCCACCTCGTTTCAATAGTTTACCTTCAGAGCGTTAGCAAAGTTGAAACAAAAATGTGACTATTGCCAAGCGCTTGATAAGAGCAGAAGAAAGATTGAAGACTTTCCTGAAAGCCCTTTAAATTATCTAAAGAACGCTTTATGTTTGACCCACCTCGTTTCAATAGTTTAGCCGCTAGAGCGTTATCAAAAGTGAAACAAAAATGTGACTATTGCCAAGCCTCTGGTATGAGTACAAGAAAAATTGGAAATGCTTCAAATCATTAGTTTAGCATATTTAAGTTAAATTACCTTCTTTAACCTACCGAAGGTGACATGAAGCCATGGCGGCATAACGGCAGTGTATGTAGAAGAATTCCATAATCTTATATTAAGGTAAAAAGTCGATTTTCTTGTATTTACATATTTAGCAATAGATATCGAAATGCTTCAAATCATTAGTTTAACATATTTAAGTTAATTAACTTTCTTTAACGTATTGAAGTTGATATAAAGCCATGGCGGCATAACGACAGCACATTTGGAAAAATTCCGTAATCTTATATTTAGGTACAAAGTCGATTTTCTTGTATATACACATTTAGCTATCGATATCGAAATGCTTCAAATCATTAGTTTAACATATTAAGTTAATAAACATTTTTTAGCTTAATGAGGTCTACATAAAGCCTTAACGGTATAACGGCAGTGCATTTAGAAGAAATCCGTAATGTTATCATTTTATTTTTAGGTAAAAAGTCGATTTTGTTGTATTTACACATTTAGCAGTCGATATCGAAATGCTTCAAACCATTAGTTTAACATATTTAAAATAACTAACCTTCTTGAACGCATTGTAGTTGATACAAACCATGGCGGCATAACGACAGTACATTTGGAAGAATTCCGTAATCTTATATTTAGGTATATGTAAAGTCGATTTTCTTGTATACACACATTTAGCAATCGATATCGAAATGCTTCAAATCATTAGTTTTACATTTTCAAGTTATTTATAATAAACCTTCTTTAACACACTGAAGTCTACATAAAGCCTTAACGGTATAAGTGCAGTGCATTTAGAAGAATTCCGTAATCTTATATTAAGGTAAAAAGTCGATTTTCTTGTATTTACATATTTAGCAATCGATATCGAAATGCTTCATTTCATTAGTTTAACATATTTTAGTTAATTAACCATCTTTAACGTATTGAAGGTGAAGTAAAGCTATGGCGGCATAACGACAGTAATTTGGAAGAACTCCGTAATCTTATATTTAGGTATAAATTCGACTTTGGTGTATATACTCATTTAGCAAGCGATATCAAAATGCTTCAAATTATTAGTTTAACTTATTTAAGTTTATTAACCTTCTTTAACGAATTGAAGTTGACATAAAGCCATGGCAGCATAACGACAGTACATTTGGAAGAATTCCGTAATCTTATATTTAGGTATAAAGTCGATTTTCTTGTATATACACATTTAGCAATCGATATCGAAATGCTTCAAATCATTAGTTTAACATATAAGTTAATAAACCTTCTTAAACTCACTGAAGTCTACATAAAGCCTAACGGCATAACGTCAGTGCATTTAGAAGATTATGTTATCTTATATTTAGGTATAAATTCGATTTTCTTGTATATACACATTTAGCAATCGATATCGAAATGCTTCAAATCATAAGTTTAACATATTTAAGTTAATAAGCCTTCTTTAGCGCACTAAAGTCTACATAAGGCCCTAATGGCATAGCGGCAATGCATTTAGAAGAATTCCATAATGTTATAATTTTATATTTAGGTGTAAAGTCAATTTTCTTGTATTTACACATTTAGCAGTCGATATCGAAATGCTTCAAATAACTGGTTTAACATAGTTAAGTGAATAAACATTCTTTAACGAACTGCAGTTGATACAAAGCCATGGCGGCATAACGACAGTACATTTGGAAGAATTCCGTAATCTTATATTTAGGTAAAAAGTCGATTTTTTTGTATATACACATTTAGCAATCGATATCGAAATGCTTCAAATCATTAGTTTAACATATTTAAGTTAATAAACCTTCTTTAACGCACTGAAGTCTACATAAAGCCTTAACGGTATAACAGCACTGCATTTAGAAGAATTCCGTTATCTTATATTTAGGTATAAATTCGACTTTCTTGTATATATTCATTTAGCAAGCGATATCAAATTGCTTCAAACCATTAGTTTAACAAATTTAAAATAATTAACCTTCTTTAACGTATTGAAGTTGGTACAAACCATGGCGGCATAACGACAGTACATTTGGAAGAATTCCGTAATCTTATATTTAGGTATATGTAAAGTCGATTTTCTTGTATATACACATTTAGCAATCGATATCGAAATGCTTCAAATCATTAGTTTTACATTTTCAAGTTATTTATAATAAACCTTCTTTAACGCACTGAAGTCTACATGAAGCCTTAACGGTATAAGTGCAGTGCATTTAGAAGAATTCCGTAATCTTATATTAAGGTAAAAAGTCGATTTTCTTGTATTTACATATTTGGCAATCGATATCGAAATGCTTCATTTCATTAGTTTAACATATTTTAGTTAATTAACCATCTTTAACGTATTGAAGGTGAAGTAAAGCTATGGCGGCATAACGACAGTAATTTGAAAGAACTCCGTAATCTTATATTTAGGTATAAAGTCGATTTTCTTGTATATACACATTTAGCAATCGATATTGAAATGCTTCAAATCATTAGTTTAACATATTTAAGTTATTAAACCTTCTTTAACGCACTGAAGTCTACATAAAGTGTTAACGGCATAACGGCAGTGCATTTAGAAAAATTCCGTTATTTTATATTTAGGTATAAATTCGATTTTCTTGTATATACACATTTAGCAATCGATATCGAAATGCTTCAACTCATTAGTTTAACATATTTAAGTTAATAAACCTTCTTTAACGATCTGAAGTTGGCATAACGGCAGTGGATGTAGAAGAATTCCGTAATCTTATATTTAGGTATAAAGTCGATTTTCTTGTATATACATATTTAGCTATCGATATCGAAATGCTTCAAATCATTTGTTTAACATATTAAATTAATAAACTTTTTTTAGCTTACTGAAGTCTACATAAAGCCTTAACGGTATAACGGCAGTTCATTTAGAAGAATTCCGTAATGTTATATTTAGGTATAAAGTCGATTTTCTTGTATTTGCACATTTAGCAATCGATATCGAAATGCTTCAAACCATTAATTTAACATATTTAAAATAATTAACCTTCTTTAACGTATTGAAGTTGATAAAGAGCCATGGCGGCATAACGACAGTACATTTGGAAGAATGCCGTAGTCTTATATTTAGGTATAAAGTTGATTTTCTTGTATATATGCATTAAGCAATCGATATCGAAATGCTTCAAATAACTGGTTTAACATATTTAAGTTAATAAACCTTCTTTAACGCACTGAAGTCTACATAAAGCAATAACGGCAGTGCACTTGGAAGAATTCCGTAATCTTATATTTAGGTATAAAAACGATTTTCTTTTATATACACATTTAGATATCCATATCGAAATGCTTGAAATCATTATTTTAACATATTAAGTTAATAAACATTTTTTAGCTTACTGAAGTCTACATAGCGTTAGCGGTATAACGGCAGTGCATTTAGAAGAATTCCGTAATGTTATAATTTTATATTTAGGTATAAATTCGATTTTCTTGTATATACACATTTGGCAATCGATATCGAAATGCTTCAAATCATTAGTTTAACATATTTAAGTTAATAAACCTTCTTTTACGCAATGAAGTCTACATAAAGCCTTAACGGTATAACTGTACTGCATTTAGAAGAATTCCGTTATCTTATATTTAGGTATAAATTCGACTTTCTTGTATATACTCATTTAGCAAGCGATATCAAAATGCTTCAAATTATTAGTTTAACTTATTTAAGTTAATTAACCTTCTTTAACGAATTGAAGTTGACATAAAACCATGGCGGCATAACGACAGTACATTTGGAAGAATTCCGTAATCTTATATTTAGGTATAAAGTCGATTTTCTTGTATTTACATATATAGCAATCGATGTCGAAATGCTTCATTTCATTAGTTTAACATATTTTAGTTAATTAACCATCTTTAACGTATTGAAGGTGAAGTAAAGCTATGGCGGCATAACGACAGTAATTTGGAAGAACTCCGTAATCTTATATTTAGGTATAAATTCGATTTTCTTGTATATACACATTAAGCAATCGATGCTGATATGCTTCACATCATAAGTTTAACAGATTTAAGTTAGTTAATCCTCTTTATCTTACTGAAGTCTACAAAAGCCTTAACGGCATAACGACAGTGCATTTGGAAGAGTTCCGTAATCTTATATTTAGGTATAAAGTCGATTTTGTTCAATATACGCATTAAGCAATCGATATCGAAATGCTTCAAATCATTAGTTTAACATATTTAAGTCAATAAACCTTCTTTAACGCACTGAAGTCTACATAAAGCCTTAACGGTATAACTGCACTGCATTTAGAAGAATTCCCTAATCTTATATTTAGGTATAAATTCGACTTTCGTGTATATACTCATTTAGCAAGCGATATCAAAATGCTTCAAATTATTAGTTTAACTTATTTAAGTTAATTAACCTTCTTTAACGAATTGAAGTTGACATAAAGCCATGGCAGCATAACGACAGTACATCTGGAAGAATTCCGTAATCTTATATTAGGTATAAAGTCGATTTTCTTGTATATACACATTTAGCAATCGATATTGAAATGCTTCAAATCATTAGTTTAACATATAAGTTAATAAACCTTCTTTAACTCACTGAAGTCTACATAAAGCCTTAAGGCAGTGCATTTAGAAGAATTATGTTATCTTATATTTAGGTATAAATTCGATTTTCTTGTATATACACATTTAGCAATCGATATCGAAATGCTTCAAATCATTAGTTTAACATATTTAAGTTAATAAACCTTCTTTAGCGCACTAAAGTCTACATAAGGCCCAAATGGCATAGCGGCAATGCATTTAGAAGAATTCCATAATGTTATAATTTTATATTTAGGTGTAAAGTCGATTTTCTTGTATTTACACATTTAGCAGTCGATATCGAAATGCTTCAAATAACTGGTTTAACATATTTAAGTGAATAAACATTCTTTAACGAACTGCAGTTGATACAAAGCCATGGCGGCATAACGAATTCCGTAATCTTATATTTAGGTATAAAGTCGATTTTCTTGTATATACACATTTAGCAATCGATATCGAAATGCTTCAAATCATTAGTTTAACAAATTTAAGTTAATAAACCTTCTTCAACTCACTGAAGTCTACATAAAGCCTTAACGGCATAACGGCAGTGCATTTAGAAGAATTATGTTATCTTATATTTAGGTAAAAATTCGATTTTCTTGTATATACAAATTTAGCAATCGATATCGAAAAGCTTCAAATCATTAGTTTAACATATTTAAGTTAATAAACCTTCTTTGGCGCACTAAAGTCTACATAAGGCCCTAATGGCATAACGGCAGTGCATTTAGAAGAATTCCGTTATCTTATATTTAGGTATAAATTCGACTTTCTTGTATATGTTCATTTAGCAAGCGATATCAAAATGCTTCAAACCATTAGTTTAACATATTTAAAATAATTAACCTTCTTTAGCGTATTGAAGTTGGTACAAACCATGGCGGCATAACGACAGTACATTTGAAAGAATTCCGTAATCTTATATTTAGGTATACGTAAAGTCGATTTTCTTGTATATACACATTTAGCAATCGATATCGAAATGCTTCAAATCATTAGTTTTGCATTTTCAAGTTATATATAATAAACCTTCTTTAACACACTGAAGTCTACATAAAGCCTTAACGGTTTAAGTGCAGTGCATTTAGAAGAATTCCGTAATCCTATATTAAGGTAAAGAGTCGATTTTCTTGTATTTACATATTTAGCAATCGACATCGAAATGCTTCTTTTCATTAGTTTAACATATTTTAGTTAATTAACCATCTTTAAGGTATTGAAGGTGAAATAAAGCTATGGCGGCATAACGACAGTAATTTGGAAGAACTCCGTAATGTTATATTTAGGTATAAAGTCGATTTTCTTGTATATACACATTTAGCAATCGATATCGAAATGCTTCAAATCATTAGTTTAACATATTAAATTAATAAACATTTTTTAGCTTACTGAAGTCTACATAAAGCCTTAACGGTATAAATTCGACTTTCTTGTATATTTTCATTTAGCAAGCGATATCAAAATGCTTCAAACCATTAGTTTAACATATTTAAAATAATTAACCTTCTTTAACGTATTGAAATTGTTACAAAGCCATGGCGGCATAATGACAGTATATTTGGAAGAATTCCGTAATCTTATAGTTAGGTATTAAGTCGATTTTCTTGTATATACACATTTAGCAATCGATATTGAAATGCTTCAAATCATTAGTTTAACATATTTAACTTATTAAACCTTCTTTATCGCACTGAAGTCTACATAAAGTGGTAACGGCATAGCGGCAGTGCATATAAAAAAATTATGTTATCTTATATTTAGGTATAAATTCGATTTTCTTGTGTATACATATTTGGCAAGCGATATCGAAATGCTTCAAATTATTAGTTTAACATATTTAAGTTAATTAACCTTCTTTAACGTATTGAAGTTGATAAAGAGCCATGGCGGCATAACGACAGTACATTTGGAAGAATTCCGTAGTCTTATATTTAGGTATGAACTCGATTTTCTTGTATATACATATTTGGCAAGCGATATCGAAATGCTTCAAATCATTAGTTTAACATATTTAAGTTAATTAACCTTCTTTAGCGTATTGAAGTTGATATAAAGCCATAACGGCAGTGCATTTGGAAGAATTCCGTAATCTTATATTTAGGTATAAAGTTGATTTTCTTGTATATACATATTTGGCAAGCGATATCGAAATGCTTCAAATCATTAGTTTAACATATTAAGTTAATTAACATTTTTTAGCTTACTGAAGTCTACATAAAGTCTTAACGGTATAACGGCAGTGCATTTAGAAGAATTCCGTAATGTTATAATTTTATATTTAGGTGTAAAGTCGATTTTCTTGTATTTACATATTTAGCAATCGATATCGAAAGTCTTCAAATAACTGGTTTAGCATATTTAGGTTAATTAACCTTCTTTATCTTACTGAAGTTTTAATAAAGCCAAAACGGCATAACGGCAGTATATTTGAGTGAATTCCGTATTCTTTTATTTAGGTATAAAATCGATTTTCTTGCATATACACATTTAGCAATCGATATCGAAATGCTTCAACTCATTAATTTAACATATTTAAGTTAATAAAGCTTCTTTAACGCACTAAAGTCTACATAAAGGCTTAACGGCATAACGGCAGTGCATTTAGAAGAATTCCGTAATCTTATATTTAGGTATAAAAACGATTTTCTTGTATATACACATTTAGCTATCGATATCGAAATGCTTCAAATCATTAGTTTAACATATTTAAGTTAATTAACCTTATTTAACGTATTGCAGTTGATATAAAGCCATAACGGCAGTGCACTTGGAAGAATTCCGTAATCTTATATTTAGGTATGTAGTCGATTTTCTTGGATTTACATATTTAGCAATCGACATCGAAAATCTTCAAATAACTGGTTTAGCATATTTAGGTTAATTAACCTTCTTTATCTTACTGAAGTTTAAATAAAGCCATAGCGGCATAACGGCAGTATATTTGAGTGAATTCCGTAATCTTTTATTTAGGTATAAAATCGATTTTCTTGTATATACACATTTAGCAAGCGATATCGAAATGCTTCAAATTATTAGTTAAACATATTTAAGTTAATTAACCTTCTTTAACGTATTGAAGTTGATAAAGAGCCATGGCGGCATAACGACAGTACATTTGGAAGAATTCCGTAGTCTTATATTTAGGTATAAAGTTGATTTTCTTGTACATACACATTTTGCATTCGATATCGAAATGATTCAAATAACTGGTTTAGCATATTTAAGTTAATTAACCTTCTTTATCCTACTGAAGTTTACATAAAGCCATAACAGCATAACGGCAGTATATTTATATGAATTCCGTTATCTTATATTTAGGTATAAAGTCGATTTTGTTGTACATACACATTTCGCAATCGATATCGAAATGATTCAAATCATTAGTTTAACATATGTTAGTTACTTAACCCTCTTTTTCTTACTGAAGTCTACAAAAGCCTTAACGGCATAACGGCAGTGCATTTGGAAGAGTTCCGTAATCTTATATTTAGGTATAAAGTAGATTTTGTTCAATATACGCATTTAGCTATCGATACCGGAATGCTTCAAATCATTAGTTTAACATATTTAAGTTAACAAACCTTCTTTAACGAACTGAAGTTGACATAAAGCCATAACGGTATAACGGCAGTGCATTTGGAAGAATTCCGTTATCCTATGTTTAGGTATAAAGTCAAGTTTCTTGTACTGGCACATTTAGCAATCGATATCGAAATGCTTCAAATCATTAGTTTAACATATTTAAGTTAAATTACCTTCTTTAACCTACCGATGGTGACATGAAGCCATGGCGGCATAGCGGCAGTGCATTTAGAAGAATTCCACAATCTTATATTTAGGTATAAAGTCGATTTTCTTGTATAAACTCATTTAGCAATAGATATCGAAATGCCTCAAAACATTAGTTTAACATATTTAAGTTAATTAACCCCCTTTTTCAGAAGAATTCCGTTATCTTTTATTCAGGTATAAAGTCGATATTGTTGTACATACACATTTAGCAATCGATATCGAAATGCTTCAAATCATTAGTTTTACATTTTCAAGTTATTTGTAATAAACCTTCTTTAACGCACTGAAGTTTACATAAAGCCTTAACGGTATAACGACAGTACATTTGGAAGAATTCCGTAATCTTATATTTAGGTATATGTAAAGTCGATTTTCTTGTATATACACATTTCGCAATCGATATCGAAATGCTTCAAATCATTAGTTTAACATATTTAAGTTACTTAACCCTCTTTTTCTTACTGAAGTCTGCAAAAGCCTTAACGGCATAACGGCAGTGCATTTAGAAGAATTACGTAATCTTATGTTTAGGTATGAATTCGATTTTCTTGTATTTACATATTTAGCAATCGATATCGAAATGCTTCAAATCATAAGTTTAACATATTTAAATTAATTATTCCCCTCTATCTTACTGAAGTCTACATAAAAAGCCAACAGCACATTTGGAAAAATTCCGTAATCTTATATTTAGGTACAAATTCGATTTTCTTGCATATACATACACATTTGGCAATCGATATCGAAATGCTTCAAATCATTAGTTTAACATATTTAAGTTAATAAACCTGCTTTAACGCAATGAAGTCTACATAAAGCCTTAACGGTATAACTGTACTGCATTTAGAAGAATTCCGTTATCTTATATTTAGGTATAAATTCGACTTCCTTGTATATACTCATTTAGCAAGCGATATCAAAATGCTTCAAATTATTAGTTTAACTTATTTAAGTTAATTAACCTTCTTTAACGAATTGAAGTTGACATAAAACCATGGCGGCATAACGACAGTACATTTGGAAGAATTCCGTAATCTTATATTTAGGTATAAAGTCGATTTTCTTGTATTTACATATTTAGCAATCGATGTCGAAATGCTTCATTTCATTAGTTTAACATACTTTAGTTAATTAACCATCTTTAACGTATTGAAGGTGAAGTAAAGCTATGGCGGCATAACGACAGTAATTTGGAAGAACTCCGTAATCTTATATTTAGGTATAAATTCGATTATCTTGTATATACACATTTAGCAATCGATGCTGATATGCTTCACATCATAAGTTTAACAGATTTAAGTTAGTTTATCCTCTTTATCTTACTGAAGTCTACAAAAGCCTTAACGGCATAACGACAGTGCATTTGGAAGAGTTCCGTAATCTTATATTTAGGTATAAAGTCGATTTTGTTCAATATACGCATTTAGCAATCGATATCGAAATGCTTCAAATCATTAGTTTAACATATTTAAGTCAATAAACCTTCTTTAACGCACTGAAGTCTACATAAAGCCTTAACGGTATAACTGCACTGCATTTAGAAGAATTCCCTTATCTTAAATTTAGGTATAAATTCGACTTTCGTGTATGTACTCATTTAGCAAGCGATATCAAAATGCTTCAAATTATTAGTTTAACTTATTTAAGTTAATTAACCTTCTTTAACGAATTGAAGTTGACATAAAGCCATGGCAGCATAACGACAGTACATCTGGAAGAATTCCGTAATCTTATATTAGGTATAAAGTCGATTTTCTTGTATATACACATTTAGCAATCGATATCGAAATGCTTCAAATCATTAGTTTAACATATAAGTTAATAAACCTTCTTTAACTCACTGAAGTCTACATAAAGCCTTAACGGCATAACGGCAGTGCATTTAGAAGAACTATGTTATCTTATATTTAGGTATAAATTCGATTTTCTTGTATATACACATTTAGCAATCGATATCGAAATGCTTCAAATCATTAGTTTAACATATTTAAGTTAATAAACCTTCTTTAGCGCACTAAAGTCTACATAAGGCCCTAATGGCATAGCGGCAATGCATTTAGAAGAATTCCATAATGTTATAATTTTATATTTAGGTGTAAAGTCGATTTTCTTGTATTTACACATTTAGCAGTCGATATCGAAATGCTTCAAATAACTGGTTTAACATATTTAAGTTAATAAACATTCTTTAACGAACTGCAGTTGCTACAAAGCCATGGCGGCATAACGAATTCCGTAATCTTGTATTTAGGTATAAAGTCGATTTTCTTGTATATACACATTTAGCAATCGATATCGAAATGCTTCAAATCATTAGTTTAACAAATTTAAGTTAATAAACCTTCTTCAACTCACTGAAGTCTACATAAAGCCTTAACGGCAGTGCATTTAGAAGAATTATGTTATCTTATATTTAGGTAAAAATTCGATTTTCTTGTATATACACATTTAGCAATCGATATCGAAATGCTTCAAATCATTAGTTTAACATATTTTAGTTAATAAACCTTCTTTAACGCACTGAAGTCTACATAAAGCCTTAACGGTATAACAGCACTGCATTTAAAAGAATTCCGTTATCTTATATTTAGGTATAAATTCGACTTTCTTGTATATATTCATTTGGCAAGCGATATCAAAATGCTTCAAACCATTAGTTTAACATATTTAAAATAATTAACCTTCTTTAACGTATTGAAATTGGTACAAAGCCATGGCGGCATAATGACAGTATATTTGGAAGAATTCCGTAATCTTATAGTTAGGTATTAAGTCGATTTTCTTGTATATACACATTTAGCAATCGATATTGAAATGCTTCAAATCATTAGTTTAACATATTTAACTTATTAAACCTTCTTTAACGCACTGAAGTCTACATAAAGTGTTAACGGCATAACGGCAGTGCATTTAGAAAAATTCCGTTATCTTATATTTAGGTATAAATTCGATTTTCTTGTGTATACATATTTGGCAAGCGATATCGAAATGCTTCAAATCATTAGTTTAACATATTTAAGTTAATTAACCTTCTTTAGCGTATTGAAGTTGATATAAAGCCATAACGGCAGTGCATTTGGAAGAATTCCGTAATCTTATATTTAGGTATAAAGTCGATTTTCTTGTATATACTCATTTAGCAATAGATATCGAAATGCCTCAAAACATTAGTTTAACATATTTAAGTTAATTAACCCCCTTTTTCAGAAGAATTCCGTTATCTTTTATTCAGGTATAAAGTCGATATTGTTGTACATACACATTTAGCAATCGATATCGAAATGCTTCAAATCATTAGTTTTACATTTTCAAGTTATTTGTAATAAACCTTCTTTAACGCACTGAAGTTTACATAAAGCCTTAACGGTATAACGACAGTACATTTGGAAGAATTCCGTAATCTTATATTTAGGTATATGTAAAGTCGATTTTCTTGTATATACACATTTCGCAATCGACATCGAAATGCTTCAAATCATTAGTTTAACATATTTAAGTTACTTAACCCTCTTTTTCTTACTGAAGTCTGCAAAAGCCTTAACGGCATAACGGCAGTGCATTTAGAAGAATTACGTAATCTTATGTTTAGGTATGAATTCGATTTTCTTGTATTTACATATTTAGCAATCGATATCGAAATGCTTCAAATCATTAGTTTAACATATTTAAGTTAAATTACCTTCTTTAACCTACCGATGGTGACATGAAGCCATGGCGGCATATCGGCAGTGCATTTAGAAGAATTCCACAATCTTATATTTAGGTATAAAGTCGATTTTCTTGTATATACTCATTTAGCAATAGATATCGAAATGCCTCAAAACATTAGTTTAACATATTTAAGTTAATTAACCCCCTTTTTCAGAAGAATTCCGTTATCTTTTATTCAGGTATAAAGTCGATATTGTTGTACATACACATTTAGCAATCGATATCGAAATGCTTCAAATCATTAGTTTTACATTTTCAAGTTATTTGTAATAAACCTTCTTTAACGCACTGAAATTACATAAAGCCTTAACGGTATAACGACAGTAAATTTGGAAGAATTCCGTAATCTTATATTTAGGTATATGAAAAGTCGATTTTCTTGTATATACACATTTCGCAATCGACATCGAAATGCTTCAAATCATTAGTTTAACATATTTAAGTTACTTAACCCTCTTTTTCTTACTGAAGTCTGCAAAAGCCTTAACGGCATAACGGCAGTGCATTTAGAAGAATTACGTAATCTTATGTTTAGGTATGAATTCGATTTTCTTGTATTTACATATTTAGCAATCGATATCGAAATGCTTCAAATCATAAGTTTAACATATTTAAATTAATTATTCCCCTCTATCTTACTGAAGTCTACATAAAAAGCCAACAGCACATTTGGAAAAATTCCGTAATCTTATATTTAGGTATAAAGTCGATTTTCTTGTATTTACATATTTAGCAATCGATATCGAAATGCTTCAAATCATAAGTTTAACATATTTAAGTTAATTATTCCCCTCTATCTTACTGAAGTCTACATAAAGCCTTAACGGCATAACGACAGTACATTTGGAAGAATTCCGTAATCTTATATTTAGGTATATGTAAAGTCGATTTTCTTGTATATACACATTTAGCAATCGATATCGAAATGCTTCAAATCATTAGTTTTACATTTTCAAGTTATTTATAATAAACCTTCTTTAACACACTGAAGTCTACATAAAGCCTTAACGGGATAACTGCAGTGCATTTAGGAGAATTCCGTAATCTTATATTAAGGTAAAAAGTCGATTTTCTTGTATTTACATATATAGCAATCGATATCGAAATGCTTCAAATCATTAGTTTAACATGTTTTAGTTAATTAACCCTATTTATCTTCCAGAAGTCTACATCAAGCCTTAACGGCATAACGGCAGTGCATTTAGAGGAATTACGTAATCTTATATTTAGGTATAAAGTCGATTTTCTTGTCTTTACGTATTTAGCAATCGATATCGAAATGCTTCAAATCATTAGTTTAACATATTTATGTTAATTAACAAACTTTAACGCACTGAAGTTAACATTAAGCCATGGCGGTATAACGGCAGTGCATATAGAAGAATTCCGTAGTCTTATGTTTAGGTATAAATTCGATTTTGTTGTATATGCCCATATAGCAATCGATATCGAGATGATTCAACTCATTAGTTTAACATATTTAAGTTAATAAACTTTCTTCAAAGAACTGAAGTTAACATAAAATCATCGCGGCATAACGGCAGTGCATGTAGAAGAATTCCGTTATCTTATATTTAGGTATAAAGTCGATTTTCTTATATATACACATTTAGCAATCGATATCGAAATGCTTCAAATCATTAGTTTAACATATTTAAGTTAATTAACCTTCTTTAACGTATTGCAGTTGATATAAAGCCATAAGGGCAGTGCATTTGGAAGAATTCCGTAATCTTATATTTAGGTACAAAGTCGATTTTCTTTTATATACACATTTAGATATCGATATTGAAATGCTTGAATTCATTAATTTATCATATTAAGTTAATAAACATTTTTAAGCTTACTGAAGTCTACATAAAGCCTTAGCGGCATAACGGCAGTGCATTTAGAAGATTTCCGTAATATTATAATTTTATATTTAGGTATAAATTCGATTTTCTTGTATATACACATTTAGCAATCGATATCGAAATGCTTCAAATCATTAGTTTAACATATTTAAGTTAATTAACCTTCTTTAACGTATTGAAGTTGATAAATAGCCATGGCGGCAAAACGACAGTACATTTGGAAGAATTCCGTAGTCTTATATTTAGGTATAAAATCGATTTTCTTATATATATGCATTAAGCTTTCGATATCGAAATGCTTCAAATAACTGGCTTAACATATTTAAGTTAATAAACCTTCTTTAACGAACTGAAGTTGATATAAAGCCATAACGGCAGTGCATTTAGAAGAATTACGTAATCTTTTATTTAGGTATGAATTCGATTTTCTTGTATATACTCACTTAGCAATCGATATCGAAATGCTTCAAATCATTAGTTTAACATATTTAAGTTAATTAACTTTCTTTAACGTATTGAAGTTGTTATAAATAACGGCAGTGCATGTAGAAGAATTCCGTAATCTTATATTTAGGTATAAAGTCGATTTTCTTGTATATACACATTTAGCTATCGATATCGAAATGCTTCAAATCATTAGTTTAACATATTTAAGTTAATAAACCTTCTTTAACGATCTGAAGTTGGCATAACGACAGTGGATGTAGAAGAATTCCGTAATCTTATATTTAGGTATAAAGTCGATTTTCTTGTATATACATATTTAGCTATCGATATCGAAATGCTTCAAATCATTTGTTTAACATATTTAAGTTAATTAACCTTCTTTAACTCACGGAAGTTTACATAAAGCCTTAACGTCATAACGGCAGTGCATTTAGAAGAATTCCGTAATGTCATAATTTTATATTTAGGTATAAATTCGATTTTCTTGCAAATACACATTTAGCAAGCGATATCGAAATGCTTCAAATCATTAGTTTGACATATTTAAGTTAATTAACCTTCTTTAACGTATTGAAGTTGATAAAGAGCTAGGCGGCATAACGACTGTACATTTGGAAGAATTCCGTAGTCTTATATTTAGGTATAAAGTCGATTTTCTTGTATATATGCATTAAGCAATCGATATCGAAATGTTTCAAATAACTGGTTTAACATATTAAAGTTAATAAACCTTCTTTAACGAACTGAAGTTAATATAAAGCCATAACGGCATAACGGCAGCGCATTTGGAACAATTCCGTAGTCTTACATTTAGGCATAAAGTCGATTTTCTTGTACATACACCTTTTGCATTCGAAATCAAAATGATTCAAATAACTGGTTTAGCATATTTAAGTTAATTAACCTTCTTTAACGATCTGAAATTGGCATAACGGCAGCGGATGTAGAAGAATTCCGTAATCTTATATTTAGGTATAAAAACGATTTTCTTGTACATACATATTTAGCTATCGATATCGAAATGCTTCAGCTCATTAGTTTAACATATTTAAGTTAATAAAGCTTCTTTAACGCCTGAAGTTAACATAAAGCCATGGCGCCATAACGGCAGTGCATGTAGAAAATTCCGTAATCTTATATTTAGGTATGTAGTCGATTTTCTTGGACTTAAACATTTAGCAATCGATATCGAAAATCTTCAAATAACTGGTTTAGCATATTTAAGTTAATAAACCTTCTTTAACGAACTGAAGTTAATATAAAGCCATAACGGCATAACGGCAGTGCATTTGGAAGAATTCCGTAGTCTTATATTTAGGCATAAAGTCGATTTTATTGTACACACACATTTTGCAATCGATATCAAAATGATTCAAATAACTGGTTTTGCATATTTAAGTTAATTAACCTTCTTTATCTTACTGAAGTTTACATAAAGCCATAACGGCATAACGGCAGTATATTCATATGAATTCCGTTATCTTATATTTAGTTATAAAGTCGATTTTGTTGTACATACACATTCAGCAATCGATATCGAAATGCTTCAAATCATTAGTTTAACATATTTAAGTTACTTAACCCTCTTTTTCTTACTGAAGTCTGCAAATGCCTTAACGGCATAACGGCAGTGCATTTAGAAGAATTACGTAATCTTACATTTAGGTATGAATTCGATTTTCTTGTATATACTCATTTAGCAATCGATATCGAAATGCTTCAAATCATTAGTTTAACATATTTAAGTTAATAAACCTTCTTTAACGTATTTAAGGTGATACAAAGCCATGGCGGCATAACGACAGTACATTTGGGACAATTCCGTAATCTTATATTTAGGTATAAAGTCGATTTTCTTGTATATACACATTAAGCAATCGATGCCGAAATGCTTCAAATCATTAGTTTAACAGATTTAAGTTAATTAATCCTTTTTATCTTAATGAAGTCTACAAAAGCCTTAACGGCATAACGGCAGTGCATATGGAAGAGTTCCGTAATCTTATGTTTAGGTATAAAGTCGATTTTGTTCAATATACGCATTTAGCAATCGATATCGAAATGCTTCAAATCATTAGTTTAACATATTTAAGTTAATAAACCTTCTTAAACGCACTGAAGTCTACATAAAGACTTAACTGTATAACTGCACTGCATTTAGAAGAATGCCGTTATCTTATATTTAGGTATAAATTCGACTTTCTTGTATATACTCATTTAGCAAGCGATATCAAAATGCTTCAAATCATTAGTTTAAGTTATTTAAGTTAATTAACCTTCTTTAACGCACTGAAGTTTACATAAAGCCATGGCGGCAAAACGACAGTACATTTGGAAGAATTCCGTATTCTTATATTTAGGTATAAAGTCGATTTTCTTGTATATACACATTTAGCAATCGATATCGAAATGCTTCAAATCATTAGTTTAACATGTTTAAGTTAATAAAACTTCTTTAACTCACTGAAGTCTACATAAAGCCTTAACGGCATAACGGCAGTGCATATAGAAGAATTCTGTTATCTTATATTTAGGTATAAATTCGATTTTCTTGTATATACACATTTAGCAATCGATATCGAAATGATTCAAAACATTAGTTTAACATATTTAAGTTAATAAACTTTCTTTAACGCACTAAAGTCTACATAAAGCCCTAATGGCATAACGGCAGTGCATTTAGAAGAATTCCATAATGTTATAATTTTATATTTAGGTATAAAGTCGATTTTCTTGTATTTACACATTAAGCAATCGATATCGAAATGCTTCAAACCATTAGTTTAACATATTTAAGTTAATAAAACTTCTTTAACTCACTGAAGTCTACATAAAGCCTTAACGGCATAACGGCAGTGCATTTAGAAGAATTCTGTTATCTTATATTTAGGTATAAATTCGATTTTCTTGTATATACACATTTAACAATCGATATCGAAATGCTTCAAATCATTAGTTTAACATATTTATGTTAATTAACAAACTTTAACGCACTGAAGTTAACATTAAGCCATGGCGGTATAACGGCATTGCATATAGAAGAATTCCGTAGTCTTATGTTTAGGTATAAATTCGATTTTGTTGTATATGCCCATATAGCAATCGATATCGAGATGATTCAACTCATTAGTTTAACATATTTAAGTTAATAAACTTTCTTCAAAGAACTGAAGTTAACATAAAATCATCGCGGCATAACGGCAGTGCATGTAGAAGAATTCCGTTATCTTATATTTAGGTATAAAGTCGATTTTCTTATATATACACATTTAGCAATCGATATCGAAATGCTTCAAATCATTAGTTTAACATATTTAAGTTAATTAACCTTCTTTAACGTATTGCAGTTGATATAAAGCCATAAGGGCAGTGCATTTGGAAGAATTCCGTAATCTTATATTTAGGTACAAAGTCGATTTTCTTTTATATACACATTTAGATATCGATATTGAAATGCTTGAATTCATTAATTTATCATATTAAGTTAATAAACATTTTTAAGCTTACTGAAGTCTACATAAAGCCTTAGCGGCATAACGGCAGTGCATTTAGAAGATTTCCGTAATATTATAATTTTATATTTAGGTATAAATTCGATTTTCTTGTATATACACATTTAGCAATCGATATCGAAATGCTTCAAATCATTAGTTTAACATATTTAAGTTAATTAACCTTCTTTAACGTATTGAAGTTGATAAATAGCCATGGCGGCAAAACGACAGTACATTTGGAAGAATTCCGTAGTCTTATATTTAGGTATAAAATCGATTTTCTTATATATATGCATTAAGCTTTCGATATCGAAATGCTTCAAATAACTGGCTTAACATATTTAAGTTAATAAACCTTCTTTAACGAACTGAAGTTGATATAAAGCCATAACGGCAGTGCATTTAGAAGAATTACGTAATCTTTTATTTAGGTATGAATTCGATTTTCTTGTATATACTCACTTAGCAATCGATATCGAAATGCTTCAAATCATTAGTTTAACATATTTAAGTTAATTAACTTTCTTTAACGTATTGAAGTTGTTATAAATAACGGCAGTGCATGTAGAAGAATTCCGTAATCTTATATTTAGGTATAAAGTCGATTTTCTTGTATATACACATTTAGCTATCGATATCGAAATGCTTCAAATCATTAGTTTAACATATTTAAGTTAATAAACCTTCTTTAACGATCTGAAGTTGGCATAACGACAGTGGATGTAGAAGAATTCCGTAATCTTATATTTAGGTATAAAGTCGATTTTCTTGTATATACATATTTAGCTATCGATATCGAAATGCTTCAAATCATTTGTTTAACATATTTAAGTTAATTAACCTTCTTTAACTCACGGAAGTTTACATAAAGCCTTAACGTCATAACGGCAGTGCATTTAGAAGAATTCCGTAATGTCATAATTTTATATTTAGGTATAAATTCGATTTTCTTGCAAATACACATTTAGCAAGCGATATCGAAATGCTTCAAATCATTAGTTTGACATATTTAAGTTAATTAACCTTCTTTAACGTATTGAAGTTGATAAAGAGCTAGGCGGCATAACGACTGTACATTTGGAAGAATTCCGTAGTCTTATATTTAGGTATAAAGTCGATTTTCTTGTATATATGCATTAAGCAATCGATATCGAAATGTTTCAAATAACTGGTTTAACATATTAAAGTTAATAAACCTTCTTTAACGAACTGAAGTTAATATAAAGCCATAACGGCATAACGGCAGCGCATTTGGAACAATTCCGTAGTCTTACATTTAGGCATAAAGTCGATTTTCTTGTACATACACCTTTTGCATTCGAAATCAAAATGATTCAAATAACTGGTTTAGCATATTTAAGTTAATTAACCTTCTTTAACGATCTGAAATTGGCATAACGGCAGCGGATGTAGAAGAATTCCGTAATCTTATATTTAGGTATAAAAACGATTTTCTTGTACATACATATTTAGCTATCGATATCGAAATGCTTCAGCTCATTAGTTTAACATATTTAAGTTAATAAAGCTTCTTTAACGCCTGAAGTTAACATAAAGCCATGGCGCCATAACGGCAGTGCATGTAGAAAATTCCGTAATCTTATATTTAGGTATGTAGTCGATTTTCTTGGACTTAAACATTTAGCAATCGATATCGAAAATCTTCAAATAACTGGTTTAGCATATTTAAGTTAATAAACCTTCTTTAACGAACTGAAGTTAATATAAAGCCATAACGGCATAACGGCAGTGCATTTGGAAGAATTCCGTAGTCTTATATTTAGGCATAAAGTCGATTTTATTGTACACACACATTTTGCAATCGATATCAAAATGATTCAAATAACTGGTTTTGCATATTTAAGTTAATTAACCTTCTTTATCTTACTGAAGTTTACATAAAGCCATAACGGCATAACGGCAGTATATTCATATGAATTCCGTTATCTTATATTTAGTTATAAAGTCGATTTTGTTGTACATACACATTCAGCAATCGATATCGAAATGCTTCAAATCATTAGTTTAACATATTTAAGTTACTTAACCCTCTTTTTCTTACTGAAGTCTGCAAATGCCTTAACGGCATAACGGCAGTGCATTTAGAAGAATTACGTAATCTTACATTTAGGTATGAATTCGATTTTCTTGTATATACTCATTTAGCAATCGATATCGAAATGCTTCAAATCATTAGTTTAACATATTTAAGTTAATAAACCTTCTTTAACGTATTTAAGGTGATACAAAGCCATGGCGGCAAAACGACAGTACATTTGGGACAATTCCGTAATCTTATATTTAGGTATAAAGTCGATTTTCTTGTATATACACATTAAGCAATCGATGCCGAAATGCTTCAAATCATTAGTTTAACAGATTTAAGTTAATTAATCCTTTTTATCTTAATGAAGTCTACAAAAGCCTTAACGGCATAACGGCAGTGCATATGGAAGAGTTCCGTAATCTTATGTTTAGGTATAAAGTCGATTTTGTTCAATATACGCATTTAGCAATCGATATCGAAATGCTTCAAATCATTAGTTTAACATATTTAAGTTAATAAACCTTCTTAAACGCACTGAAGTCTACATAAAGACTTAACTGTATAACTGCACTGCATTTAGAAGAATGCCGTTATCTTATATTTAGGTATAAATTCGACTTTCTTGTATATACTCATTTAGCAAGCGATATCAAAATGCTTCAAATCATTAGTTTAAGATATTTAAGTTAATTAACCTTCTTTAACGCACTGAAGTTTACATAAAGCCATGGCGGCAAAACGACAGTACATTTGGAAGAATTCCGTATTCTTATATTTAGGTATAAAGTCGATTTTCTTGTATATACACATTTAGCAATCGATATCGAAATGCTTCAAATCATTAGTTTAACATATTTAAGTTAATAAAACTTCTTTAACTCACTGAAGTCTACATAAAGCCTTAACGGCATAACGGCAGTGCATTTAGAAGAATTCTGTTATCTTATATTTAGGTATAAATTCGATTTTCTTGTATATACACATTTAGCAATCGATATCGAAATGATTCAAATCATTAGTTTAACATATTTAAGTTAATAAACTTTCTTTAACGCACTAAAGTCTACATAAAGCCCTAATGGCATAACGGCAGTGCATTTAGAAGAATTCCATAATGTTATAATTTTATATTTAGGTATAAAGTCGATTTTCTTGTATTTACACATTAAGCAATCGATATCGAAATGCTTCAAACCATTAGTTTAACATATTTAAGTTAATAAAACTTCTTTAACTCACTGAAGTCTACATAAAGCCTTAACGGCATAACGGCAGTGCATTTAGAAGAATTCTGTTATCTTATATTTAGGTATAAATTCGATTTTCTTGTATATACACATTTAACAATCGATATCGAAATGCTTCAAATCACTAGTTTAACATATTAAGTTAATAAACATTTTATAGCTTACTAAAGTCTACATAAAGCCTTAACGGTATAGCGGCAGTGCATTTAGAAGAATTCCGTAGTGTTATAATTTTATATTTAGGTGTAAAGTCGATTTTCTTGTATTTACACATTTAGCAGTCGATATCGAAATGCTTCAAACCATTAGTTTAACATATTTAAAATTATTAACCTTCTTTAACGTATTGAAGTTTATACAAAGCCATGGCGGCATAACGACAGTACATTTGGAAGAATTCCGTAATTGTATATTTAGGTATAAAGTCGATTTTCTTGTATATACACATTTAGAATCGATATCGAAATGCTTCAAATCATTAGTTTAACATATTTAAGTTAATAAACCTTCTTTAACGCACTGAAGTCTACATAAAGCGTTAACGGCACAACGGCAGTGCATGTAGAAGAATTCCGTTATCTTATATTTAGGTATAAATTCGATTTTCTTGTATATACATATTTGGCAAGCGATATCGAAATGCTTCAAATCATTAGTTTAACATATTTAAGTTAATTAACCTTCTTTAACGTATTGCAGTTGATATAAAGCCATAACGGCAGTGCATTTGGAAGAATTCCGTAATCTTATATTTAGGTATAAAGTCGATTTTCTTTTATATACACATTTAGATATCGATATCGAAATGCTTGAATTCATTAATTTAACACATTAAGTTAATAAACATTTTTAAGCTTACTGAAGTCTACATAAAGCCTTAACGGTATAACGGCAGTGGATTTAGAAGAATTCCGTAATGTTATAATTTTATATTTAGGTATAAATTCGATTTTCTTGTAAATACACATTTAGCAAGCGATATCGAAATGCTTCAAATCATTAGTTTAACATATTTAAGTTATTTAACCTTCTTTAACGTATTGAAGTTGATAAAGAGCCATGGCGGCATAACGACTGTACATTTGGAAGAATTCCGTAGTCTTATATTTAGGTATAAAGTCGATTTTTTTGTATATATGCATTAAGCAATCGATATCGAAATACTTCAAATAACTGGTTTAACATATTTAAGTTAATAAACCTTCTTTAGCGCACTGAAGTCTACATAAAGCCTTAACGGCATAACTGCACTGCATTTAGAAGAATTCCGTTATCTTAAATTTAGGTATGAATTCGATTTTCTTGTATATACATATTTGGCAAGCGATATCGAAATGCTTCAAATCATTAGTTTAACATTTTTAAGATAATTAACCTTCTTTAACGTATTGAAGTTGACATAAAGCCATAACGGCAGTGCATTTGGAAGAATTCCGTAATCTTATGATTTCGAAAATCTTCAAATCATTAGTTTAACATATTTAAGTTAATAAAGCTCCTTTAACGCACTGAAGTTAACATAAAGCCATGGCGGCATAACGGCAGTGCATTTAGAAGAATTCCGTAAGCTTCTATTTAGGTATAAAATCGATTTTGTTGTATATACACATTAAGCAATCGATATCGAAATGCTTCAAATCATTAGTTTAACATATTTAAGTTAATTAACCTTCTTTATATTACTGAAGTTAACATAAAGCCATAACGGCATAACGGCAGTGCATTTAAAAGAATTCCGTTATCATATATTTAGGTATAAAGTCGATTTTCTTGTATATACACATTTAGCAATCGATATCGAAATGATTCAAATCATTAGGTTTAACATATTGAAGTTAATAAACCTTCTTTACCGAACTGAAGTTGGCATAAAGCCATGGCGGCATAACGGCAGTGCATTTAGAAGAATTCCGTAATCTTATATTTAGGTATAAAGTCGATTTTGTTGTATATTCACATTTAGCAATCGATATCGAAATGCTTCAAATCATTAGTTTAATATATTTTAGTTAATTAACCTTCTTTATCTTACTGAAGTTAACATTAAAGCCATAACGGCATAACGGCAGTGCATTTAAAAGAATTCCGTTATCATATAATTAGGTATAAAGTCGATTTTCTTGTATGTACACATTTAGCAATCGATATCGAAATGATTCAAATCATTAGTTTAACATATTGAAGTTAATAAACCTTCTTTAACGCACTGAAGTTTACATAAAGCCATGGCGGCAAAAAACGGCAGTGCATTTAGAAGAATTCCGTAATCTTATATTTAGGTATAAAGTCTATTTTCTTAAATTTACACAATAAGCAATCGATATCGAAATGCTTCAAATCATTAGTTTAACATATATTAGTTAATAAACTTTTTTTTAGCTTACTGAAGTCTACAAAAAGCCATGGCGGTATAACGGCAGTGCATTTAGAAGAATTCCGTAACGTTATAATTTTATATTTAGCTATAAGTCGATTTTCTTGTATTTACACATTTAGCAATCGATATCGAAAATCTTCAAATCATTAGTTTAACATATTTAAGCTAATTAACCCTCTTTATCTTACTGAAGTCTCCAAAAGCCTTAGCGGCATAACGGCAGTGCATTCATTGAAATTCCGTTATCATATATTTAGGTATAAAGTCGATTTTCTTGTATATATGCATTTAGCAATCGATTTCGAAAATCTTCAAATCATTAGTTTAACATATTTAAGTTAATAAAGATTCTTTAACGCACTGAAGTCCACATAAAGGCTTAACGACATAACGGCAGTGCATTTAGAAGAATTCCGTAAGCTTATATTTAGGTATAAATTCGATTTTCTTGTATATACACATTTAGCAATCGATATCGAAATGCTTCCAATCATTAGTTTAACATATTTAAGTTAATTAACCATCTTAATCTTACTGAAGTCTACAAAAGCCTTAACGGCATAATGGCAGTGCATTAAGAAGAATTAAGAATTACGTAATCTTATATTTAGGTTTAGAGTCGATTTTCTTGTATATACACATTCAGCAATCGATATCTAAATACTTCAAATCAGTAGTTTAACATATTTAAGTTAATAAACCTTCTTTAACGAACTGAAGTTAACATAAAGCCATAACGGCATAACGGCAGTGCATTTAGAAGAATTCCGTTATCATATATTTAGGTATAAAGTCGATTTTCTTGTATATACACATTTAGCAATCGACATCGAAATACTTCAAATCATTAGTTTAACATATTTAAGTTAATTAACCTCCTATAACTTATTGAAGATGATATAAAGCCATGGCGGCATAACGGCAGTGCATTTAGAAGAATTCCGTAATCTTATATTTAGGTATAAAGTCGATTTTCTTAAATTTACACAATAAGCAATCGATATCGAAATGCTTCAAATCATTAGTTTAACATATTTAAGTTAATTAACCTTCTTTAACGTATTGAAGTTGATATAAAGCCATAACGGCAGTGCATTTGGAAGAATTCCGTAATCTTATGATTTCGAAAATCTTCAAATCATTAGTTTAACATATTTAAGTTAATAAAGCTTCTTTAACGCACTGAAGTTAACATAAAGCCATGGCGGCATAACGGCAGTGCATTTAGAAGAATTCCGTAAGCTTATATTTAGGTATAAAATCGATTTTGTTGTATATACACGTTTAGCAAGCGATATGGAAATGCTTCAAATCATTAGTTTAACATATTTAAGTTAATTAACCTTCTTTAACGTATTGAAGTTGATAAAGAGCCATGGCGGCATAACGACTGTACATTTGGAAGAATTCCGTAGTCTTATATTTAGGTATAAAGTCGATTTTCTTGTATATATGCATTAAGCAATCGATATCGAAATGCTTCAAATAACTGGTTTAACATATTTAAGTTAATAAACCTTCTTTAGCGCACTGAAGTCTACATAAAGCCTTAACGGCATAACTGCACTGCATTTAGAAGAATTCCGTTATCTTAAATTTAGGTATGAATTCGATTTTCTTGTATATACATGATTGACAAGCGATATCGAAATGCTTCAAATCTACATAAAGCCTTAACGGCATAACTGCACTGCATTTAGAAGAATTCCGTTATCTTAAATTTAGGTATGAATTCGATTTTCTTGTATATACATATTTGACAAGCGATATCGAAATGCTTCAAATCATTGGTTTAACATTTTTAAGATAATTAACCTTCTTTAACGTATTGAAGTTGATATAAAGCCATAACGGCAGTGCATTTGGAAGAATTCCGTAATCTTATGATTTCGAAAATCTTCAAATCATTAGTTTAACATATTGAAGTTAATAAACCTTCTTTACCGAACTGAAGTTGGCATAAAGCCACGGCGGCATAACGGCAGTGCATTTAGAAGAATTCCGTATTCTTATATTTAGGTATATAGTCGATTTTGTTGTATATACACATTTAGCAATCGATATCGAAATGCTTCAAATCATTAGTTTAACATATTTTAGTTAATTAACCTTCTTTATCTTACTGAAGTTAACATAAAGCCATAACGGCATAACGGCAGTGCATTTAAAAGAATTCCGTTATCATATATTTAGGTATAAAGTCGATTTTCTTGTATATACACATTTAGCAATCGATATCGAAATGATTCAAATCATTAGTTTAACATATTAAAGTTAGAAGAATTCCGTAATCTTATATTTAGGTATAAAGTCGATTTTGTTGTATATACACATTTAGCAATCGATATCGAAATGCTTCAAATCATTAGTTTAACATATTGAAGTTAATAAACCTTCTTTACCGAACTGAAGTTGGCATAAAGCCATGGCGGCATATCGGCAGTGCATTTAGAAGAATTCCGTAATCTTATATTTAGGTATAAAGTCGATTTTGTTGTATATACTCATTTAGCAATCGATATCGAAATGCTTCAAATCATTAGTTTAACATATTTTAGTTATTTAACCTTCTTTATCTTACTGAAGTTAACATAAAGCCATAACGGCATAACGGCAGTGCATTTAAAAGAATTCCGTTATCATATATTTATATATAAAGTCGATTTTCTTGTATATACACATTAAGCAATCGATATCGAAATGATTCAAATCATTAGTTTAACATATTTAAGTTCATTAACCTCCTATAACTTATTGAAGGTGATATAAAGCCATGGCGGCATAACGGCAGTGCATTTAGAAGAATTCCGTAATCTTATATTTAGGTATAAAGTCGATTTTCTTAAATTTACACAATAAGCAATCGATATCGAAATGCTTCAAATCATTAGTTTAACATATTTAAGTTATTTAACCTTCTTTACCGAACTTAAGTTGGCATAAAGCCATGGCGGCATAACGACTGTACATTTGGAAGAATTTCGTAGTCTTATATTTAGGTATAAAGTCGATTTTTTTGTATATATGCATTAAGCAATCGATATCGAAATGCTTCAAATAACTGGTTTAACATATTTAAGTTAATAAACCTTCTTTAGCGCACTGAAGTCTACATAAAGCCTTAACGGCATAACTGCACTGCATTTAGAAGAATTCCGTTATCTTAAATTTAGGTATGAATTCGATTTTCTTGTATATACATATTTGGCAAGCGATATCGAAATGCTTCAAATCATTAGTTTAACATTTTTAAGATAATTAACCTTCTTTAACGTATTGAAGTTGACATAAAGCCATAACGGCAGTGCATTTGGAAGAATTCCGTAATCTTATGATTTCGAAAATCTTCAAATCATTAGTTTAACATATTTAAGTTAATAAAGCTCCTTTAACGCACTGAAGTTAACATAAAGCCATGGCGGCATAACGGCAGTGCATTTAGAAGAATTCCGTAAGCTTCTATTTAGGTATAAAATCGATTTTGTTGTATATACACATTAAGCAATCGATATCGAAATGCTTCAAATCATTAGTTTAAAATATTTAAGTTAATTAACCTTCTTTATATTACTGAAGTTAACATAAAGCCATAACGGCATAACGGCAGTGCATTTAAAAGAATTCCGTTATCATATATTTAGGTATAAAGTCGATTTTCTTGTATATACACATTTAGCAATCGATATCGAAATGATTCAAATCATTAGTTTAACATATTAAAGTTAGAAGAATTCCGTAATCTTATATTTAGGTATAAAGTCGATTTTGTTGTATATACACATTTAGCAATCGATATCGAAATGCTTCAAATCATTAGTTTAACATATTGAAGTTAATAAACCTTCTTTCCCCGAACTGAAGTTGGCATAAAGCCATGGCGGCATAACGGCAGTTCATTTAGAAGAATTCCGCAATCTTATATTTAGGTATAAAGTCGATTTTGTTGTATATGCACATTTAGCAATCGATATCGAAATGCTTCAAATCATTAGTTTAACATATTTTAGTTTATTAACCTTCTTTATCTTACTGAAGTTAACATAAAGCCATAACGGCATAACGGCAGTGCATTTAAAAGAATTCCGTTATCATATATTTAGGTATAAAGTCGATTTTCTTGAATATACACATTTAGCAATCGATATCGAAATGATTCAAATCATTAGTTTAACATATTGAAGTTAATAAACCTTCTTTACCGAACTGAAGTTGGCATAAAGCCATGGCGGCATAACGGCAGTGCATTTGGAAGAATTCCGTAATCTTATATTTAGGTATAAAGTCGATTTTGTTGTATATACACATTTTGCAATCGGTATCGAAATGCTTCAAATCATTAGTTTAACATATTGAAGTTAATAAACCTTCTTTACCGAACTGAAGTTGGCATAAAGCCATGGCGGCATAACGGCAGTGCATTTAGAAGAATTCCGTAATCTTATATTTAGGTAAAAAATCGATTTTGTTGTATATACACATTTAGCAATCGATATCGAAATGCTTCAAATCATTAGTTTAACATATTTTAGTTAATTAACCTTCTTTGGCTTACTGAAGTTAACATAAAGCCATAACGGCATAACGGCAGTGCATTTAAAAGAATTCCGTTATCATATATTTAGGTATAAAGTCGATTTTCTTGTATATACACATTTAGCAATCGATATAGAAATGATTCAAATCATTAGTTTAACATATTGAAGTTAATAAACCTTCTTTACCGAACTGAAGATGGCATAAAGCCATGGCGGCATAACGGCAGTGCATTTAGAAGAATTCCGTAATCTTATATTTAGGTATAAAGTCGATTTTCTTGTATATACACATTTAGCAATCGATATCGAAATGCTTCAAATCATTAGTTTAACATATTTAAGTTAATTAACCTTCTTTAACGTATTGAAGTTGATATAAAGCCATAACGGCAGTGCATTTGGAAGAATTCCGTAATCTTATGATTTCGAAAATCTTCAAATCATTAGTTTAACATATTTAAGTTAATAAAGCTTCTTTAACGCACTGAAGTTAACATAAAGCCATGGCGGCATAACGGCAGTGCATTTAGAAGAATTCCGTAAGCTTATATTTAGGTATAAAATCGATTTTGTTGTATATACACATTTAGCAAGCGATATCGAAATGCTTCAAATCATTAGTTTAACATATTTAAGTTAATTAACCTTCTTTAACGTATTGAAGTTGATAAAGAGCCATGGCGGCATAACGACTGTACATTTGGAAGAATTCCGTAGTCTTATAATTAGGTATAAAGTCGATTTTCTTGTATATATGCATTAAGCAATCGATATCGAAATGCTTCAAATAACTGGTTTAACATATTTAAGTTAATAAACCTTCTTTAGCGCACTGAAGTCTACATAAAGCCTTAACGGCATAACTGCACTGCATTTAGAAGAATTCCGTTATCTTAAATTTAGGTATAAAGTCGATTTTCTTGTGTATACACATTTAGCAATCGACATCGAAATACTTCAAATCATAAGTTTAACATATTTAAGTTAATTAACCTCCTATAACTTATTGAAGGTGATATAAAGCCATGGCGGCATAACGGCAGTGCATTTAGAAGAATTCCGTAATCTTATATTTAGGTATAAAGTCGATTTTCTTAAATTTACACAATAAGCAATCGATATCGAAATGCTTCAAATCATTAGTTTAACATATTTAAGTTAATTAACCTTCTTTAACGTATTGAAGTTGATATAAAGCCATAACGGCAGTGCATTTGGAAGAATTCCGTAATCTTATGATTTCGAAAATCTTCAAATCATTAGTTTAACATATTGAAGTTAATAAACCTTCTATACCGAACTGAAGTTGGCATAAAGCCATGGCGGCATAACGGCAGTGCATTTAGAAGAATTCCGTATTCTTATATTTAGGTATATAGTCGATTTTGTTGTATATACACATTTAGCAATCGATATCGAAATGCTTCAAATCATTAGTTTAACATATTTTAGTTAATTAACCTTCTTTATCTTACTGAAGTTAACATAAAGCCATAACGGCATAACGGCAGTGCATTTAAAAGAATTCCGTTATCATATATTTAGGTATAAAGTCGATTTTCTTGTATATACACATTTAGCAATCGATATCGAAATGATTCAAATCATTAGTTTAACATATTAAAGTTAGAAGAATTCCGTAATCTTATATTTAGGTATAAAGTCGATTTTGTTGTATATACACATTTAGCAATCGATATCGAAATGCTTCAAATCATTAGTTTAACATATTGAAGTTAATAAACCTTCTTTACCGAACTTAAGTTGGCATAAAGCCATGGCGGCATAACGGCAGTGCATTTAGAAGAATTCCGTAATCTTATATTTAGGTATAAAGTCAATTTTGTTGTATATACTCATTTAGCAATCGATATCGAAATGCTTCAAATCATTAGTTTAACATATTTTAGTTATTTAACCTTCTTTATCTTACTGAAGTTAACATAAAGCCATAACGGCATAACGGCAGTGCATTTAAAAGAATTCCGTTATCATATATTTAGGTATAGAGTCGATTTTCTTGTATATACACATTTAGCAATCGATATCGAAATGATTCAAATCATTAGTTTTACATATTGAAGTTAATAAACCTTCTTTACCGAACTGAACTTCACATAATGCCATAACTGTATAACGGCAGTGCATGTAGAAGAACTCCGTAATCTTATATTTAGGTATAAATTCGATTTTCTTATATATACACATTTAGCAATCGATATCGAGATGCTTCAAATCATTAGTTTAACATATTTAAGTTAATAAACATTCTTTAACGAACTGAAGTTTTCATAAACTCCTGGCGGCATAACGATAGTGCAGTTAGGAGAATTCCGTAATCTTATATTTAGGTGTAAAGTCGATTTTCTTGTATTTACATATTTAGCAATCGATATCGAAATGCTTTAAATCATTAGTTTAACATATTTAAGTTAATTAACATCCTATAACTTATTGAAGTTGATATAAAGCCATGGCGGCATAACGGCAGTGCATTTAGAGGAATTCCGCTGTCTTATATTTAGGTATAAAGTCTATTTTCTTAAATTTACACAATAAGCAATCGATATCGAAATGCTTCAAATCATTAGTTTAACATATTTTAGTTAATAAACTTTTTTTTAGCTTACTGAAGTCTACAAAAAGCCATGGCGGTATAACGGCAGTGCATTTAGAAGAATTCCGTAACGTTATAATTTTATATTTAGGTATATAGTCGATTTTCTTGTATTTACACATTTAGCAATCGATATCGAAAATCTTCAAATCATTAGTTTAACATATTTAAGCTAATTAACCCTCTTTATCTTACTGAAGTCTACAAAAGCCTTAACGGCATAACGGCAGTGCATTCAGAGAAATTCCGTTATCATATATTTAGGTATAAAAACGATTTTCTTGTATATATGCATTAAGCAATTGATTTCGAAATGCTTCAAATAAATGGTGTAACATATCTGAGTTAATAAACCTTCTATAACGAACTGAAGTTAACATAAAGCCATAACGGCATAACGGCAGTGCATTTAGAAGAATTCCGTAAGCTTATATTTAGGTATAAATTCGATTTTCTTGTATATACACATTTAGCAATCGATATCGAAATGCTTCCAATCATTAGTTTAACATATTTAAGTTAATTAACCATCTTAATCTTACTGAAGTCTACAAAAGCCTTAACGGCATAATGGCAGTGCATTAAGAAGAATTAAGAATTACGTAATCTTATATTTAGGTTTAGAGTCGATTTTCTTGTATATACACATTCAGCAATCGATATCAAAATGCTTCAAATCAGTAGTTTAACATATTTAATTTAACTAACCTTCTTTAACGTATTTAAGGTGATAAAAAGCCATGGCGGCATAACGAGAGTACATTTGGAAGAATTCCGTAACCTTATATTTAGGTATAAAAAGATTTTCTTGTATATATGCATTAAGCAATCGATTTCGAAAATCTTCAAATCATTAGTTTAACATATTTAAGCTAATTAACCCTCTTTATCTTACTGAGGTCTACAAAAGCCTTAGCGGCATAACGGCAGTGCATTCATTGAAATTCCGTTACCATATATTTAGGTATATAGTCGATTTTCTTGTATATATGCATTTAGCAATCGATTTCGAAAATCTTCAAATCATTAGTTTAACATATTTAAGTTAATAAAGATTCTTTAACGCACTGAAGTCCACATAAAGGCTTAACGACATAACGGCAGTGCATTTAGAAGAATTCCGTAAGCTTATATTTAGGTATAAATTCGATTTTCTTGTATATACACATTTAGCAATCGATATCGAAATGCTTCCAATCATTAGTTTAACATATTTAAGTTAATTAACCATCTTAATCTTACTGAAGTCTACAAAAGCCTTAACGGCATAATGGCAGTGCATTAAGAAGAATTAAGAATTACGTAATCTTATATTTAGGTTTAGAGTCGATTTTCTTGTATATACACATTCAGCAATCGATTTCGAAATGCTTCAAATAACTGGTTTAACATATTTAAGTTAATAAACCTTCTTTAACGAACAGAAGTTAACATAAAGCCACAACGGCATAACGGCAGTGCATTTAAAAGAATTTTGTAAACTTATATTTAGGTATAAAAGCGATTTTCTTGTATATACACATTTAGCAATCGATATCGAAATGCTTCAAATTATTAGTTTAACATATTTAAGTTAATAAACCTTCTTTAACAAACTGAAGTTAACATAAAGCCATAACGGCAAAACGGCCTTATATTTAGGTATACAAAAGATTTTTTTTTATATATGCATTTACCAATCGATTTCGAAAATCTTCAAATCAATAGTTTAACATTTTTAAGCTAATTAACCCTCTTTATCTTACTAAAGTCTACAAAAGCCTTAACGGCATAACGGCAGTGCATTCACAGAAATTCTGTTATCATATATTTAGGTATAAAGTCGATTTTCTTGTATATATGCATTAAGCAATCGATTCGAAATGCTTCAAATAACTGGTGCAACCTATTTAAGCTAATAAACCTTCTTTACGAACAGAAATTAACATAAAGCCATAACTGCATAACGGCAGTGCATTTAGAAGAACTCCGTAATCTTATATTTAGGTATCAAGTCGATTTTCTTGTATATACACATTTAGCAATCGATATCGAAATGCCTCAAATCATTAGTTTAACATATTTAAGTTAGTTAACCCTCTTTATCTTACTGAAGTCTACAAACGCCTTAACAGCATAACGGCAAAGCATTTAGAAGAATTACGTAATTTTATATTTAGCTATAAGTTCGCTTTTTTTGTATATACACATTTAGCAATCGATATCGAAATGCTTCAAATCATTAGTTTAACATATTTAAGTTAATAAAGCTTCTTTAACGCACTGAAGTTAACATAAAGCCATGGCGGCATAACGGCAGTGCATTTGGAAGAATTCCGTAATCTTATATTTAGGTATAAAGTCAATTTTCTTGTATATATGCATTAAGCAATCGATATCGAAATGCTTTAAATAACTGGTTTAACATAGTTAAGTTAATAAACCTTCTTTAACTAACTGAAGTTAATATAAAGCCATAACGGTATAACGTCAGTGCATTTGGAAGAATTCGGTAAACTTATATTTAGGTATAAAGTCGATTTTGTTGTATATATGCATTAAACAATCGATTTCGAAAATCTTCAAATCATTAGTTTAACATATTTAAGTTAGTAAAGCTTCTTTAACGCACTGAAGTCCAAATAAAGGCTTAACGGCATAACGACAGTACATTTGGAAGAATTCCGTAGTCTTATATTCAGGTATAAAGTCGATTTTCTTGTACATATGCATTAAGCAATCGATATCGAAATGCTTCAAATAACTGGTTTAACATATTTAAGTTAATAAACCCTTTTTAACGTATTGAAGTTGATATAAAGCCATGGCGGCATAACGACAGTACATTCGGAGGAATTCCGTAATCTTATATTTAGGTATAAAGTCAATTTTCTTGTATATATGCATTTAGCAATCGGTTTCGAAATGCTTCAAATAACCGGTTTAACATATTTAAGTTAATAAACCTTCTTTAACGAACAGAAGTTAACATAAAGCCACAACGGCATAACGGCAGTGCATGTAGAAGAATTACGTAATCTTATATTTAGGTATAAAGTCGAGTTTCTTGTATACACACATTTAGCAATCGATAGCGAAATGCTTCAAATCATTAGTTTAACATATTTAAGTTAAATAACCATCTTAATCTTACTGAAGTCTACAAAAGCCTTAACGGCATAATGGCAGTGCATTAAGAAGAATTACGTAATCTTATATTTGGGTTTAAAGTCGATTTTCTTGTATATACTCATTTAGCAATCGATATCGAAATGCTTCAAATCAGTAGTTTAACATATTTAAGTAAATAAAGCTTCTTTAACGCACTGAAGTTAACATAAAGCCATGGCGGCATAACGGCAGTGCATGTAGAAGAATTCCGTAATCTTATATTTAGGTATAAATTCGATTTTCTCGTATAGACACATTAAGCAATCGATATCGAAATGCTTCAAATCATCAGTTTAACATATTTAAGTTAATTATCTTCTTTATCTTACTGAAGTTAACATAAAGCCATAATGGCATAACGGCCTTATATTTAGGTATTAAAAAGATTTTCTTTTATATATGCATTCAGCAATCGATTTCGAAAATCGTCAAATCATTACTTTAACATCTTTAAGCTAATTTACCCTCTTTATCTTACTGAAGTCTACAAAAGCCTTAACGGCATAACGGCAGTGCATTCAGAGAAATTCCGTTATCATATATTTAGGCATAAAGTCGATTTTCTTGTATATATGCATTAAGCAATCGATTCGAAATGCTTCAAATAACTGGTGCAACATATTTAAGTTAATAAACCTTCTTTAACGAACAGAAATTAACATAAAGCCATAACTGCATAACGGCAGTGCACTTAGAAGAACTCCGTAATCTTTTTAGATATAAAGTCGATTTTCTTGTATATACACATTTAGCAATCGATATCGAAATGCCTCAAATCATTAGTTTAACATATTTAAGTTAACAAACCTACTTTAACGCACTGAAGTTAACACAAAGCATAACAGCAGTGCATGTAGAAGAATTCCGTAATCTTATATTTAGGTATAAATTCGATTTTCGTGTATATATACATTTAGCAATCGATATCGAAATGCTTCAAATCATTAGCTTAACATATTTAATTAATTAATCTTCTTTATCTTACTGAAGTTAACCAAAAGCCATAACGCCAAAACTGCAGTGCATTAAGAAGAATTCCGTTATAATATATTTAGGGATAAAGTCGATTTCCTTGTATATACACATTTAGCAATCGATATCGAAATGATTTAAATCATTAGGTTAACATATTTAAGTTAATTAATCTTCTTTATCTTACTAAAGTTAACAAAAAGCCATAACGCCAAAACTGCAGTGCACTTAGAAGAATTCCGTTATCATATATTTAGGTATAAAGTCGATTTTCTTGTATATGCACATTTGGCAATCGATATCGAAATGCCTGAAATCATTAGTTTACCATATTTAAGTTAATAAACCTGCTTTAACGAACTGAAGTTGGCATAAAGACATGGCGGCATAACGGCATTGCATTTAGAAGAATTCTGTAATCTTATATTTAGGTATAAAGTCGATTTTGTTGTATATTCACATTTAGCAATCGATATCGAAATGCTTCAAATCATTAGTTTAACATATTTTAGTTAATTAAGCTTCTTTATCTTACTGAAATTCACATAATGCCATAACGGTATAACGGCAGCGCATTTGGAAGAATTCCGTAAACTTGTGTTTAGGTATAAAGTCGATTTTGTTGTATATACACATTTAGCAATCGATATCGAGATGCTTCAACCCATTAGTTTAACATATTTGAGTTAATAAACCTTCTTTAACGAACTGAAGTTGGCATAAAGCCCTGGCGGCAGAACGATAGTGCATTTAGGAGAATTCCGTAATCTTACATTTAGGTGTAAAGTCGATTTTCTTGTATTTACATATTTAGCAATCGATATCGAAATGCTTCAAGTCATTAGTTTAACATATTTAAGTTAATTAACCTTCTATAACTTATTGAAGTTGATATAAAGCCATGGCGGCATAACGGCAGTGCATTTAGAAGAATCTTATATTTAGGTATAAAGTCGATTTTCTTAAATTTACATAATAAGCAATCGATATGGAAATGCTTCAAATCATCAGTTTAACATATTTAAGTTAATCAACCTTCTTTAACTAACTGAAGTCCACATAAAAGCTTAACGGCATAACGGCAGTGCATTTAGAAGAATTCCGTTATCTTATATTTAGGTGTAAAGTCGAGTTTCTTGTATATACACATTTAGCAATCGATATCGAAATGCTTCAAATCATTAGTTTAACATATTTAAGTTAAATAACCATCTTAATCTTACTGAAGTCTACAAAAGCCTTAACGGCATAAGGGCAGTGCATTAAGAAGAATTACGTAATCTTATATTTAGGTTTAAAGTCGATTTTTTTGTATAATCGATATCGAAATGATTCAAATCATTAGTTTAACATATTTAAGCTAATAAACCTTCTTTAACGAACTGAAGTAGGCATAAACCCATGGCGGCATAACGGCAGCGCATGTAGAAGAACTCCGTAATCTTATATTTAGGTATAAATTCGATTTTCTTGTATATACACATTTAGCAATCGATATCGAAATGCTTCAAATCATTAGTTTAACATGTTTAAGTGAATTAATCTTCTTTATCTTACTGAAGTTAACATAAAGCCATAACGGCTTAACGTCAGTGCATTTGGAAAAATTCCGTAAACTTTTATTTAGGTATAAAGTCGATTTTGTTGTATATATGCATTCAGCAATCGATTTCGAAATCTTCAAATCATTAATATAATATATTTAAGTTAATAAAGCTTTTTTAACGCACTGAAGTCCACATAAAGGCTTAACGGCATAACGGCAGTGCATTTAGAAGAATTCCGTTATCTTATAGTCAGGTATAAATTCGATTTTCTTGTATATACACATTTAGCAATCGATATCGAAATGCTTCCAATCATTAGTTTAACATATTTAAGTTAATTAACCTTCTCTAACGTACTGAAGGTGATATAAAGCCATGGCGGCATAACGACAGTACATTTGGAAGAATTCCGTAATCTTATATTTAGGTATTAAGAAGATTTTCTTGTATATATGCATTTAGCAATCGATTTCGAAATGCTTCAAATAACTGGTTAAACATATTTAAGTTAATAAACCTTCTTTAACGAACAGAAGTTAACATAAGGCCACAACGGCATAACGCCAGTGCATTTAGAAGAATTCCGTTATCTTATATTTAGCTATAAAATCGATTTCCTTGTATATACACATTTAGCAATCGATATCGAAATCATTAGTTTAACATATTTAAGTTAAATAACCATCTTAATCTTACTGAAGTCTACAAAAGCCTTAACGGCATAATGGCAGCGCATTAAGAAGAATGACGTAATCTTCTATTTAGGTTTAAAGTCGATTTTCTTGTATATACTCATTTAGCAATCGATATCGAAATGCTTCAAATCAGTAGTTTAACATATTTAAGTAAATAAAGCTTCTTTAACGCACTGAAGTTAACATAAAGCCATGGCGGCATAACGGCAGTGCATGTTGAAGAATTCCGTAATCTTATATTTAGGTATAAATTCGAATTTCTTGTATATACACATTTAGTAATCGATATCGAAATGCTTCGAATTATCAGTTTAACATATTTAAGTTAATAAACCTTCTTTATCTTACTAAAGTTAACATAAAGCAATAACGGCATAACGGCTTTATATTTAGGTGTAAAAAAGAATTTCTTTTATATATGCATTTAGCAATCGATTTCGAAAATCTTCATATCAATAGTTTAACATATTTAAGCTAATTAACCCTCTTTATCTTACTGAAGTCTACAAAAGCCTTAACGGCATAACGGCAGTGCATTCAGAGAAATTCCGTTATCATATAGTTAGGTATAAAGTCGATTTTCTTGTATATATGCATTAAGCAATCGATTCGAAATGCTTCAAATAACTGGTGCAACATATTTAAGTTAATAAACCTTCTCTAACGAACAGAAATTAACATAAAGCCATAACTGCATAACGGCAGTGCATTTAGAAGAACTCCCTAATCTTTTTGGGTATAAAGTCGATTTTGTTGTATATACACATTTAGCAATCGATATCGAAATGCCTCAACTCATTAGTTTAACATATTTGAGTTAGTTAACCCTCTTTATCTTACTGAAGTCTACAAACGCCTTAACGGCATAACGGCAAAGCATTTAGAAGAATTCCGTTATCTTATACTTAGGTATATAGTCGATTTTCTTGTATATACTCATTTAGCAATCGATAATATTAAAGTTAACAAACCTACTTTTACGCAATGAAGTTAACACAAAGCCATGGCGGCATAACGGCAGTGCATGTAGAAGGATTCCGTAATCTTATATTTAGCTATAAATTCGCTTTTTTTGTATATACATATTTAGCAATCGATATTTAAATGCTCCAAATCATTAGTTTAACATATTTAAGTTAATTAACCCTTTTTAACGTATTGAAGTTGATATAAAGCCATGGCGGCATAACGACAGTACATTCGGAAGAATTCCGTAATCTTATATTTAGGTATAAATTTGATTTTCTTGTATATACACTTTTAGCAATCGATATCGAAATGCTTCAAATCATTAGTTTAACATATTTAAGTTAATTAACCTTCTTTATCTTACTGAACTTCACATAATGCCATAACGGTATAAAGGCTGCGCATTTGGAAGAATTCCGTAATCTTATGTTTAGGTATAAAGTCGATTTTGTTGTATATACACAATTAACAATCGATATCGAGATGCTTCAACCCATTAGTTTAACATATTTAAGTTAATAAACCATCTTTAACGAACTGAAGTTGGCATAAAGCCATGGCGGCATAACGGCGTGCATGTAGAATAATTCCGTAATCTTATATTTAGGTATAAATTCGATTTTCTTGTATATACACATTTAGCAATCAATATCGAAATGATTCAAATCATTAGTTTAACATATTTAAGTTAATAAAACTTCTTTATCTTACTGAAGTTAACACAAATCCATGGCGGCATAACGGCAGTGCATTTAGAAGAATTCCGTTATCCGTAACTCCGTAATCTTATATTGAGGTATAAATTCGATTTTCTTGTATATACACATTTAGCAATCGATATCGAAATGCTTCAAATCATTAGTTTAACATATTTAAGATAATTAACCTTCTTTATCTTACTGAAGTTAACATAAAGCCATAACGGCATAACGTCAGTGCATTTGGAAAAATTCCGTAAACTTATATTTAGGTATAAAGTCGATTTTGTTGTATATATGCATTCAGCAATCGATTTCGAAATCTTCAAATCATTAGTATAATATATTTTAGTTAATAAAGCTTTTTTAACGCACTGAAGTCCACATAAAGGCTTAACGGCATAACGGCAGTGCATTTAGAAGAATTCCGTTATCTTATATTCAGGTATAAATTCGATTTTCTTGTATATGCACATTTAGCAATCGATATCGAAATGCTTTCAATCATTAGTTTAACATATTTAAGTTAATTAACCTTCTTTAACTAAATGAAGGTGATATAAAGCCATGGCGGCATAACGACAGTACATTTGGAAGAATTCCGTAATCTTATATTTAGGTATAAAGAAGATTTTCTTGTATATATGCATTTAGCAATCGATTTCGAAATGCTTCAAATAACTGGTTTAACATATTTAAGTTAATAAACCTTCTTTAACGAACAGAAGTTAACATAAAGCCACAACGGCATAACGCCAGTGCATTTAGAAGAATTCCGTTAACTTATATTTAGGTATAAAGTCGATTTTCTTGTATATACACATTTAGCAATCGATATCGAAATCATTAGTTTAACATATTTAAGTTAAATAACCATCTTAATCTTACTGAAGTCTACAAAAGCCTTAACGGCATAATGGCAGCGCATTAAGAAGAATTCCGTAATCTTATATTTAGGTATAAATTCGATTTTCTCGTATAGACACATTAAGCAATCGATATCGAAATGGTTCAAATCATCAGTTTAACGTATTTAAGTTAATTATCTTCTTTATCTTACTGAAGTTAACATAAAGCCATAATGGCATAACGGCCTTATATTTAGGTATTAAAAAGATTTTCTTTTATATATGCATTCAGCAATCGATTTCGAAAATCGTCAAATCATTACTTTAACATCTTTAAGCTAATTTACCCTCTTTATCTTACTGAAGTCTACAAAAGCCTTAACGGCATAACGGCAGTGCATTCAGAGAAATTCCGTTATCATATATTTAGGCATAAAGTCGATTTTCTTGTATATATGCATTAAGCAATCGATTCGAAATGCTTCAAATAACTGGTGCAACATATTTAAGTTAATAAACCTTCTTTAACGAACAGAAATTAACATAAAGCCATAACTGCATAACGGCAGTGCACTTAGAAGAACTCCGTAATCTTTTTAGATATAAAGTCGATTTTCTTGTATATACACATTTAGCAATCGATATCGAAATGCCTCAAATCATTAGTTTAACATATTTAAGTTAACAAACCTACTTTAACGCACTGAAGTTAACACAAAGCATAACAGCAGTGCATGTAGAAGAATTCCGTAATCTTATATTTAGGTATAAATTCGATTTTCGTGTATATATACATTTAGCAATCGATATCGAAATGCTTCAAATCATTAGTTCAACATATTTAATTAATTAATCTTCTTTATCTTACTGAAGTTAACCAAAAGCCATAACGCCAAAACTGCAGTGCATTAAGAAGAATTCCGTTATAATATATTTAGGGATAAAGTCGATTTCCTTGTATATACACATTTAGCAATCGATATCGAAATGATTTAAATCATTAGGTTAACATATTTAAGTTAATTAATCTTCTTTATCTTACTAAAGTTAACAAAAAGCCATAACGCCAAAACTGCAGTGCACTTAGAAGAATTCCGTTATCATATATTTAGGTATAAAGTCGATTTTCTTGTATATGCACATTTGGCAATCGATATCGAAATGCCTGAAATCATTAGTTTACCATATTTAAGTTAATAAACCTGCTTTAACGAACTGAAGTTGGCATAAAGACATGGCGGCATAACGGCATTGCATTTAGAAGAATTCTGTAATCTTATATTTAGGTATAAAGTCGATTTTGTTGTATATACACATTTAGCAATCCATATCGAAATGCTTCAAATCATTAGTTTAACATATTTTAGTTAATTAAGCTTCTTTATCTTACTGAAATTCACATAATGCCATAACGGTATAACGGCAGCGCATTTGGAAGAATTCCGTAAACTTATGTTTAGGTATAAAGTCGATTTTGTTGTATATACACACATTTAGCAATCGATATCGAGATGCTTCAACCCATTAGTTTAACATATTTGAGTTAATAAACCTTCTTTAACGAACTGAAGTTGGCATAAAGCCCTGGCGGCAGAACGATAGTGCATTTAGGAGAATTCCGTAATCTTACATTTAGGTGTAAAGTCGATTTTCTTGTTTTTACATATTTAGCAATCGATATCGAAATGATTTAAATCATTAGGTTAACATATTTAAGTTAATTAATCTTCTTTATCTTACTAAAGTTAACAAAAAGCCATAACGCCAAAACTGCAGTGCACTTAGAAGAATTCCGTTATCATATATTTAGGTATAAAGTCGATTTTCTTGTATATGCACATTTGGCAATCGATATCGAAATGCCTGAAATCATTAGTTTACCATATTTAAGTTAATAAACCTGCTTTAACGAACTGAAGTTGGCATAAAGACATGGCGGCATAACGGCATTGCATTTAGAAGAATTCTGTAATCTTATATTTAGGTATAAAGTCGATTTTCTTGTATATACACATTTAGCAATCGATATCGAAATGCTTCAAATCATTAGTTTAACATATTTAAGTTAATTAACCTTCTTTATCTTACTGAAGTTAACATAAAGCCATAACGGCATAACGTCAGTGCATTTGGAAAAATTCCGTAAACTTATATTTGGGTATAAAGTCGATTTTGTTGTATATATGCATTCAGCAATCGATTTCGAAATCTTCAAATCATTAGTATAATATATTTAAGTTAATAAAGCTTTTTTAACGCACTGAAGTCCACATAAAGGCTTAACGGCATAACGGCAGTGCATTTAGAAGAATCTTATATTTAGGTATAAAGTCGATTTTCTTAAATTTACATAATAAGCAATCGATTTCGAAATGCTTCAAATAACTGGTTTAACATATTTAAGTTAATCAACCTTCTTTAACTACCTGAAGTCCACATAAAAGCTTAACGGCATAACGGCAGTGCATTTAGAAGAATTCCGTTATCTTATATTTAGGTGTAAAGTCGAGTTTCTTGTATATACACATTTAGCAATCGATATCGAAATGCTTCAAATCATTAGTTTAACATATTTAAGTTAAATAACCATCTTAATCTTACTGAAGTCTACAAAAGCCTTAACGGCATAAGGGCAGTGCATTAAGAAGAATTACGTAATCTTATATTTAGGTTTAAAGTCGATTTTTTTGTATAATCGATATCGAAATGATTCAAATCATTAGTTTAACATATTTAAGCTAATAAACCTTCTTTAACGAACTGAAGTAGGCATAAACCCATGGCGGCATAACGGCAGCGCATGTAGAAGAACTCCGTAATCTTATATTTAGGTATAAATTCGATTTTCTTGTATATACACATTTAGCAATCGATATCGAAATGCTTCAAATCATTAGTTTAACATGTTTAAGTTAATTAACCTTCTTTATCTTACTGAAGTTAACAGAAAGCCATAACGGCTTAACGTCAGTGCATTTGGAAAAATTCCGTAAACTTTTATTTAGGTATAAAGTCGATTTTGTTGTATATATGCATTCAGCAATCGATTTCGAAATCTTCAAATCATTAATACAATATATTTAAGTTAATAAAGCTTTTTTAACGCACTGAAGTCCACATAAAGGCTTAACGGCATAACGGCAGTGCATTTAGAAGAATTCCGTTATCTTATATTCAGGTATAAATTCGATTTTCTTGTATATACACATTTAGCAATCGATATCGAAATGCTTCCAATCATTAGTTTAACATATTTAAGTTAATTAACCTTCTTTAACTAATTGAAGGTGATATAAAGCCATGGCGGCATAACGACAGTACATTTGGAAGAATTCCGTAATCTTATATTTAGGTATAAAGAAGATTTTCTTGTATATATGCATTTAGCAATCGATTTCGAAATGCTTCAAATAACTGGTTTAACATATTTAAGTTAATAAACCTTCTTTAACGAACAGAAGTTAACATAAAGCCACAACGGCATAACGCCAGTGCATTTAGAAGAATTCCGTTAACTTATATTTAGGTATAAAGTCGATTTTCTTGTATATACACATTTAGCAATCGATATCGAAATCATTAGTTTAACATATTTAAGTTAAATAACCATCTTAATCTTACTGAAGTCTACAAAAGCCTTAACGGCATAATGGCAGCGCATTAAGAAGAATGACGTAATCTTATATTTAGGTTTAAAGTCGATTTTCTTGTATATACTCATTTAGCAATCGATATCGAAATGCTTCAAATCAGTAGTTTAACATATTTAAGTAAATAAAGCTTCTTTAACGCACTGAAGTTAACATAAAGCCATAACTGCATAACGGCAGTGCATTTAGAAGAACTCCCTAATCTTTTTGGGTATAAAGTCGATTTTGTTGTATATACACATTTAGCAATCGATATCGAAATGCCTCAACTCATTAGTTTAACATGTTTGAGTTAGTTAACCCTCTTTATCTTACTGAAGTCTACAAACGCCTTAACGTCATAACGGCAAAGCATTTAGAAGAATTCCGTTATCTTATATTTAGGTATATAGTCGATTTTCTTGTATATACTCATTTAGCAATCGATAGTTTAACATATTAAAGTTAACAAACCTACTTTTACGCACTGAAGTTAACACAAAGCCATGGCGGCATAACGGCAGTGCATGTAGAAGGATTCCGTAATCTTATATTTAGCTATAAATTCGCTTTTTTTGTATATACATATTTAGCAATCGATATTTAAATGCTTCAAATCATTAGTTTAACATATTTAAGTTAATTAACCCTTTTTAACGTATTGAAGTTGATATAAAGCCATGGCGGCATAACGACAGTACATTCGGAAGAATTCCGTAATCTTATATTTAGGTATAAATTCGATTTTCTTGTATATACACATTTAGCAATCGATATCGAAATGCTTCAAATCATTAGTTTAACATATTTAAGTTAATTAACCTTCTTTATCTTACTGAACTTCACATAATGCCATAACGGTATAAAGGCTGCGCATTTGGAAGAATTCCGTAATCTTATGTTTAGGTATAAAGTCGATTTTGTTGTATATACACAATTAGCAATCGATATCGAGATGCTTCAACCCATTAGTTTAACATATTCAAGTTAATAAACCATCTTTAACGAATTGAAGTTGGCATAAAGCCATGGCGGCATAACGGCGTGCATGTAGAAGAATTCCGTAATCTTATATTTAGGTATAAATTCGATTTTCTTGTATATACACATTTAGCAATCAATATCGAAATGATCCAAATCATTAGTTTAACATATTTAAGTTAATAAAACTTCTTTATCTTACTGAAGTTAACACAAAGCCATGGCGGCATAACGGCAGTGCATTTTTAAGAATTCCGTTATCATATATTTAGGTATAAAGTCGATTTTCTTGTATATACACATTTAGCAATCGATATCGAAATGATTCAAATCATTAGTTTAACATATTTAAGATAATAAACGTTCTTTAACGAACTGAAGTTGGCATAAAGCCATGGCGGCATAACGGCAGTGCATTTATAAGAATTTCGTAATCTTATATTTAGGTATAAAGTCGACTTTGTTGTATATACACATTTAGCAATCGATATCGAAATGCTTCAAGTCATTAGTTTAACATATTTAAGTTAACTAACCTTCTTTATCTTACTGAACTTCACTTAATGCCATAACGGTATAAAGGCTGCGCATTTGGAAGAATTCCGTAATCTTATGTTTAGGTATAAAGTCGATTTTTTTGTATATACACAATTAGCAATCGATATCGAGATGCTTCAACCCATTAGTTTAACATATTTAAGTTAATAAACCTTCTTTAATGAACTGGGGTTGGCATAAAGCCCTGGCGGCATAACGATAGTGCATTTAGGAGAATTCCGCAATCTTATATTTAGGTGTAAAGTCGATTTTCTTGTATTTACATATTTAGCAATCGATTGCGAAATGCTTCAAATCTTTAGTTTAACATATTGAAGTTAATTAACCTTCTATAACTTATTGAAGTTGATATAAAGCCATGGCGACATAACGGCAGTACATTTAGAAGAATTCCGTAATCTTATATTTAGGTATAAAGTCGATTTTCTTAAATTTACATAATAAGCAATCGATATCGAAATGCTTCAAACCATTAGTTTAACATATTTAAGTTAATAAACTTTTTTTAGCTTACTGAAGTCTACATAAAGCCATGGCGGTATAACGGCAGTGCATTTAGAAGAATTCCGTAATGTTATAATTTATATTTAGGTATAAAGTCGATGTTCTTGTATTTACACATTTAGCAATCGATATCGAAAATCTTCAAATCATTAGTTTAACATATTTAAGTTAATTAACCCTCTTTATCTTACTGAAGTCTACAAAAACCTTAACGGCATAACAGCAGTGCATTTAGAAGAATTCCGTAATGATATATTTAGGTATAAAGTCGATTTTCTTGTATATACACATTTAGCAATCGATAACGAAATGCTCCAAATCTTTTTTTTAGTTCAACATATTTAAGTTAATTAACCTTCTTTGACGTATTGAAGGTGATATAAAGCCATGGTGGCATAACGACAGTACATTTGGAAGAATTCCGTTATCTTATATTTAGAAATAAAGAAGATTTTCTTGTATAAAAGCATTTAGCAATCGATATCGAAATTCTTCAAATAACTAGTATAACATATCTAAGTTAATAAATCTTCTTTAACGAACTGAAGTTAACATAAAGCCATAACGGCATAACGGCAATGCATTTAGAATAATTCCGTAATCTTATATTTAGGTATAAAGTCGATTTTCTTGTATACAAGCATTTAGCAATCGATATCGAAATGCTTCAAATCATTAGTTTAACATATTTAAGTTAATTAACCTTCTTTATCCTACTGAAGTTTACATAAAGCCATAACGGTATAACTGCAGTGCATTTGGGAGAATTTCGTAATCTTATATTTAGGTATAAAGTCGATTTTGTTGTATATATGCATTAAGCAATCGATTTCGAAATGCTTCAAATAACTGGTGTAACATATCTAAGTTAATAAACCTTTTTTACCTTACTGAAGTCTACAAAAGCCTTAACGGCATAACGGCAGTGCATTCAGAAGAATTCCGTTATCATATATTTAGGTGTAAAGTTGGTTGTCTTGTATATACACATTAAGCAATCGATATCGAAATGCTTCAAATCATTAGTTTAACATATTTAAGCTAATTAACCCTCTTTAGCTTACTGAAGTCTACAAACGCCTTAACGGCATAACGGTAAAGCATTTAGAAGAATTACATAATCTTATATTTAGGTATAAAGTCAATTTTGTTGTATATACACATTTAGCAATCGATATCGAAATGCCTGAAATCATTAGTTTAACATATTTAAGTTAATAAACTTTTTTTAGCTTACTGAAGTCTACATAAAGCCATGGCGGTATAACGGCAGTGCATTTAGAAGAAATCCGTAATGTTATAATTTTATATTTAGGGATAAAGTCGACTTTCTTGTATTTACAGATTTAGGAATCGATATCGAAAATCTTAAAATCATTAGTTTAACATATTTAAGCTAATTAACGCTCTTTATCTTACTGAAGTCTACAAAAGCCTTAACGGCATAACGGCAGTGCATTCAGAAGAATTCCGTTATCATATATTTGGGTATAAAGTCGGGTTTCTTGTATATACACATTAAGCAATCGACATCGAAATGCCTCAAATCATTAGTTTAACATATTTAAGTTAATAAACTTTTTTTAGCTTACTGAAGTCTACATAAAGCCTTAACGGTATAACAGCAGTGCATTTAGTGGAATTCCGTAATGTTATATTTTTATATTTAGGTATAAAGTCGATTTTCTTGTATTTGCACCTTTAGCAATCGATATCGAAAATCTTCAAATCATTAGTTTAACATATTTAGGCTAATTAACCCTCTTTATCTTACTGAAGTCTACAAAAGCCTTAACGGCATAACGGCAGTGCATTCAGAAGAATTCCGTTATCATATATTTAGGTATAAAGTCGGTTTTCTTGTATACACACATTTAGCAATCGATATGAAAATGCTTCAAATCATTAGTTTAACATATTTAAGTTAATAAACCTTCTTTAACGAACTGAAGATTGCATAAATCCATGGCGGCATAACGGCAGTGCATTTAGAATAATTCCGTAATCTTATATTTAGGTATAAAGCCGATTTTCTTGTATACAAGCATTTAGCAATCGATATCGAAATGCTTCAAATCATTAGTTTAACATACTTAAGTTAATTAACCTTCTTTATCTTACTGAAGTTTACATAAAGCCATAAGGGTATAACGGCAGTGCATTTGGGAGAATTTCGTAATCTTATATTTAGGTATAAAGTCGATTTTGTTGTATATACACTGTCGGGGTGATCGACGTGTGTTTGCCGGTGTGCCAAATAAAATAAAAACTGATTAGAAATCGGGTAATAATTCAATTCAATTTTTGTATTTAAGGGTATAATACTTGCATGTGTATAGGATGAGTTAGTATGTACAATTGTTTAGTTATGTTTGTGTGTTTGTACAATTATAACTTAACTCAAGGGTTATTTACAAGTATAAATATAATGAATATTTTAGATAAAACCTTTTTTGTTTCCCGCGTTGATATGCTGATGCTGCTACTTATGTTGTTGCTGCTGACTCTGCTGCTGTTGTTGCTAAAAAATGCTGCTGTTGTTTTGGCGCCGTATGTGTCCACTGTGGTGATTCGTTTTATTGTGTTTTTTCGTTTTTCGTTGTTATATTGGCGCTGTTGGGTGTTTTTTGCATTGTCCTCTAATTCGTATTTCGACGAGTTAGGAGGACAATGCAGGGATGTGTTCATTTGGTATGAACATACACATTTAGCAATCGATATCGAAATGCTTCAAATTATTAGTTTAACATATTTAAGTTAATTAACCTTCTTTAACGTATTGAAGGTGATATAAAGCCATGGCGGCATAACGACAGTACATTTGGAAGAATTCCGTAATCTTATATTTAGGTATAAAAAAGATTTTCTTGTATATATGCATTAAGCAATCGATTTCGAAAATCTTCAAATCATTAGTTTAACATATTTAAGTTAATAAACCTTCTTTAACGAACCGAAATTAACATAAACCCATAACTGCATAACGGCATTTCGTTTAGAAGAAATCCGCAATCTTATATTTAGTTATGAAGTCGATTTTCTTGTATATATACATTTAGCAATCGATATCGAAATGCCTCAAATCATTAGTTTAACATATTTAAGCTAATTAACCCTCTTTATCTTACTGAAGTCTACAAACGCCTTAACGGCATAACGGCAAAACATTTAGAAGAATTACGTAATCTTATATTTAGGTATAAAGTCGATTTTCTTGTATATATTCATTTATCTATCGATATCGAAATGCTTCAAATCATTAGTTTAACATATTTAAGTTAACAAACCTACTTTAACGCACTGAAGTTAACACAAAGCCATGGCGGCATAACGGCAGTGCATGTAGAAGAATTCCGTAGTCTTATATTTAGCTATGAAGTCGATTTTTTGTATATTCACATTTAGCAATCGGTATCTAAATGCTTCAAATCATTAGTTTAAAACATTTAAGTTAATTAACCTTTTTAACATATTGAAGTTGATATAAAGCCTTGGTGGCATAACGACAGTACATTTGGAAAAATTCCGTAATATTATATTTAGGTAGAAAGTCGATTTTCTTGTATATATGCATTAAGAAATCGATTTCGAAATGCTTCAAATAACTGGTGTAACATATCTAAGTTAATAAACCTTCTTAAACGAACTGAAGTTAACATAAAGCCATAACGGCAGTGCGTTTAGAAAAATTCCGTTATCTTATATTTAGGTATAAAGTCGCTTTTGTTGTATATACGCATTTAGCAATCGATATCGAAATGCTTCAAATCATTAGTTTAACATATTTAAGTTAATTAACCTTCTTTAACGTATTGAAGGTGATATAAAGCCATGGCGGCATAACGACAGTACATTTGGAAGAATTCCGTAATCTTATATTTAGGTATAAAGAAGATTTTCTTGTATATATGCATTTAGCAATCGATTTCGAAAATCTTCAAATCATTAGTTTAACATATTTAAGTTAATTAACCTTCTTTAACGAACGGAAGTTGGCATAAAGCCATGGCGGCATAACGGCAGTGCATGTAGAGGAATTCCGTAATATTATGGTTAGGTATAAATTCGATTTTTTTGTATATGCACATTTAGTAATCGATATCAAAATGCTTCAAATCATTAGTTTAACATATTAAAGTTAACAAACCTACTTTAACGCACTTAAGTTAACACAAAGCCATGGCGGCATAACGGCAGTGCATGTAGAAGAATTCCGTAATCTTATATTCAGGTATAAATTCGATTTTTTTGTATATACACATTTCGCAATCGATATCGAAATGCTTCAAATCATTAGTTTAACATATTTAAGATAATTAACCTTCTTTAACATATTGAAGTATATAGAAAGCCATGGCGGCATAACGACAGTATATTTGGAAGAATTCCGTAATCTGATATTTAGGTAGAAAGTCGATTTTCTTGTATATATGCATTAAGAAATCGATTTCGAAATGCTTCAAATAACTGGTGTAATATATCTAAGTTAATAAACCTTCTTAAACGAACTGAAGTTAACATAAAGCCATAACGGCATAACGGCAGTGCGTTTAGAAAAATTCCGTTATCTTATATTTAGGTATAAAGTCGCTTTTGTTGTATATACGCATTTAGCAATCGATATCGAAATGCTTCAAATCATTAGTTTAACATATTTAAGTTAATTAACCTTCTTTAACGTATTGAAGGTGATATAAAGCCATGGCGGCATAACGACAGTACATTTGGAAGAATTCCGTAATCTTATATTTAGGTATAAAGAAGATTTTCTTGTATATATGCATTTAGCAATCGATTTCGAAAATCTTCAAATCATTAGTTTAACATATTTAAGTTAATTAACCTTCTTTAACGAACGGAAGTTGGCATAAAGCCATGGCGGCATAACGGCAGTGCATGTAGAGGAATTCCGTAATATTATGGTTAGGTATAAATTCGATTTTTTTGTATATGCACATTTAGTAATCGATATCAAAATGCTTCAAATCATTAGTTTAACATATTAAAGTTAACAAACCTACTTTAACGCACTTAAGTTAACACAAAGCCATGGCGGCATAACGGCAGTGCATGTAGAAGAATTCCGTAATCTTATATTCAGGTATAAATTCGATTTTTTTGTATATACACATTTCGCAATCGATATCGAAATGCTTCAAATCATTAGTTTAACATATTTAAGATAATTAACCTTCTTTAACATATTGAAGTATATAGAAAGCCATGGCGGCATAACGACAGTACATTTGGAAGAATTCCGTAATCTTATATTTAGGTATAAAGAAGATTTTCTTGTATATATGCATTTAGCAATCTATTTCGAAAATTCTCAAATCATTAGTTTAACATATTTAAGTTAATAAACTGCTTCAAATAACTAGTATAACATATCTAAGTTAATAAACCTTCTTTAACAAACTGAAGTTAACATAAAGCCATAACGGCATAACGGCTGTGCATATAGAACAATTCCGTAAGCTTATCTTTAGGTATAAAGTCGATTTTGTTGTATACAAGCATTAAGCAATCGATATCGAAATGCTTCAAATCATTAGTTTAACACATTTAAGTTAATAAACCTTCTTTATCTTACTGAAGTTTACATAAAGCCATAACGGTATAACGGCAGTGCATTTGGGAGAATTTCGTAATCATATATTCAGGTATAAAGTCGATTTTGTTGTATATATGCATTAAGCAATCGATTTCGAAATGCTTGAAATAACTGGTGTAACATATCTAAGTTAATAAACCTTCTTTATCTTACTGAAGTCTACAAAAGCCTTAACGGCATAACGGCAGTGCATTCAGAAGAATTACGTAATCTTATATTAAGGTATAAAGTCGATTTTCTTGTATTTACACATTTGGCAATCGATATCGAGATGCTTCAAATCATTAGTTTAGCATATTTATGTTAATTAACCAACTTTAACGTATTGAAGGTGAAATAAAGCCATGGCGGCATAACGACAGTAATTTGGAAGAATTCCGTTATCTTATATTAAGGTATAAAGTCGATTTTCTTGCATATATGCATTAAGAAATCGATATCGAAATGCTTCAAATCATTAGTTTAACATATTTAAGTTAATAAACCTTCTTTAACGAACCGAAATTAACATAAACCCATAACTGCATAACGGCATTTCATTTAGAAGAAATCCGCAATCTTATATTTAGTTATGAAGTCGATTTTCTTGTATATACACATTTAGCAATCGATATCGAAATGCCTCAAATCATTAGTTTAACATATTTAAGTTAATTAACCCTCTTTATCTTACTGAAGTCTACAAACGCCTTAACGGCATAACGGCAAAACATTTAGAAGAATTACGTAATCTTATATTTAGGTATAAAGTCGATTTTCTTGTATATATTCATTTAGCTATCGATATCGAAATGCTTCAAATCATTAGTTTAACATATTTAAGTTAACAAACCTACTTTAACGCACTGAAGTTAACACAAAGCCATGACGGCATAACGGCAGTGCATGTAGAAGAATTCCGTAGACTTATATTTAGCTATGAAGTCGATTTTTTTGTATATTCACATTTGGCAATCGGTATCTAAATGCTTCAAATCATTAGTTTAACATATTTAAGTTAATTAACCTTTTTAACATATTAAAGTTGATATAAAGCCTTGGCGGCATAACGACAGTATATTTTGAAGAATTCCGTAATATTGCATTAAGGTAGAAAGTCGATTTTCTTGTATATATGCATTAAGAAATCGATTTCGAAATGCTTCAAATAACTGGTGTAACATATCTAAGTTAATAAACCTTCTTAAACGAACTGAAGTTAACATAAAGCCATAACGGCAGTGCATTTAGAAAAATTCCGTTATCTTATATTTAGGTATAAAGTCGATTTTGTTGTATATATGCATTTAGCAATCGATATCGAAATGCTTCAAATCATTAGTTTAACATATTTGAGTTAATTAACCTTCTTTAATGTATTGAAGGTAATATAAAGCCATGGCGGCATAACGACAGTACACTTGGAAAAATTCCGTAATCTTATATTTAGGTATAAAGAAGATTTTCTTGTATATATGCATTTAACATTCGATTCCGAAAATCTTCAAATTATTAGTTTAACTTATTTAAGTTAATAAAGCTTCTTTAACGCACTGAAGTTAACATAAAGCCATGGCGGCTTAACGGCAGTGCATTTAGAAGAATTCCGTTAATTATATTTAGGTATAAAGTCGAGTTTGTTGTATATACGCATTTAGCAATCGATATCGAAATGCTTCAAATCATTAGCTTAACATATTTAAGTTAATTAACCTTCTTTAACGTATTGAAGTATATGGAAAGCCATGGCGGCATAACGACAGTACATTTGGAAGAATTCCGTAATCTTATATTTAGGTATAAAGAAGATTTTCTTGTATATATGCATTTAGCAATCGATTTCGAAAATTCTCAAATCATTAGTTTAACATATTTAAGTTAATAAACCTTCTTTAACGAACAGAAGTTATCATAAAGCCATAACGGCATAATGGCAGTGCATTTAGAAGAATTCTGTTATCTTATATTTAGGTGTAAAGTCGATTTTCTTGTATACACACATTAAGGAATCGATATCGAAATTCTTCAAATCATTAGTTTAACATATTTAAGTTCATAAACCTTTTTTAACGAACTGAAGTTTACATAAAGCCATGGCGGCATAACAGCAGTGCATTTAGAAGAATTCCGTAATCTTATATTTATGTATAAAATCGATTTTCTTGTATATACACATTTAGCAATCGATAACGAAATGCTTCAAACATATTTAAGTTAATTAACCTTCTTTAACGTATTGAAGTTGACATAAAACCCTAGGGGCATAACGGCAGTGCATTTAGAAGAATTCCGTTATCTTATGTTTAGGTATAAATTCGATTTTCTTGTATATACACATTTACCAAGCGATATCGAATTGCTTCAAATCATTAGTTTAACATATTTAAGTTAATTAACCTTCTTTAACGTATTGAAGTTGACATAAGGCCATGGCGGCATAACGACAGTACATTTGGAAGAATTCCGTAGTCTTATATTTAGGTATAAAGTCCATTTTCTTGTATATACGCATTTACCAAGCGATATCGAAATGCTTCAAATCATTAGTTTAACATATTTAAGTTAATAAACCTTCTTTAACGAACAGAAGTTAACATAAAGCCATGGCGGCATAACAGCAGTGCATCTAGAAGAATTCCGTAATCTTATATTTAGGTATAAAATCGATTTTCTTGTATATACACATTTAGCAATCGATAACGAAATGCTTCAAATCATTAGTTTAACATATTTAAGTTAATGAACCTTCTTTATCTTACTGAAGTTCACATAAAGCCATTACGGTAGAACGGCAGTGAATTTAGAAGAATTCCGTATTCTTATATTTAGGTATAAAATCGATTTTTTTAACTATATACACATTTAGCAATCGATATTGAAATGCTTCAAATAACTGGTTTAACATATGTATTTAAGTTATTTAGCCTACTTTAACTTACTGGCGTTTACATAAAGCCTTATCGGCATGACGGCAGTGCATTTAGAAGAATTCCGTAGTCTTATATTTAGGTATAAAGTCGATTTTCTTGTATATACGCATTTACCAAGCGATATCGAAATGCTTCAAATCATTAGTTTAACATATTTAAGTTAATTAAACTTCTTTAACGTATTGAAGTTGACATAAGGCCACGGCGGCATAACGACAGTACATTTGGAAGAATTCCGTAGTCTTATATTTAGGTATAAAGTCGATTTTCTTGTATATACGCATTTACCAAGCGATATCGAAATGCTTCAAATCATTAGTTTAACATATTTAAGTTAATTAACCTTCTTTAACGTACTGAAGTTGACATAAGGCCATGGCGGCATAACGACAGTACATTTGGAAGAATTCCGTAGTCTTATATTTAGGTATAAAGTCGATTTTCTTGTATACGCACATTTAGCAATCGATATCGAAATGCTTCAAATCATTAGTTTAACATATTTTAGTTAATAAACCTTCTTTAACGATTAGAAGTTAACATAAAGCCATAACGGCATAATGGCAGTGCATTTAGAAGAATTCTGTTATCTTATATTTAGGTATAAAGTCGATTTTCTTGTATCCACACATTAAGCAATCGATATCGAAATTCTTCAAATCATTACTTTAACATATTTAAGTTAATAAACCTTTTTTAACGAACTGAAGTTTACATAAAGCCATGGCGGCATAACAGCAGTGCATTTAGAAGAATTCCGTAATCTTATATTTAGGTATAAAATCGATTTTCTTGTATATACACATTTAGCAATCGATAACGAAATGCTTCAAATCATTAGTTTAACATATTTAAGTTAATTAACCTTCTTTATCTTACTGAAGTTTACATAAAGCCATTACGGTAGAACGGCAGTGAATTTAGAAGAATTCCGTATTCTTATATTTAGGTATAAAATCGATTTTTTTGTATATACACATTTAGCAATCGATATCGAAATGCTTCAAATCATTAGTTTAACATATTTAAGTTAATAAACCTTCTTTAACGTATTGAAGGTGATACAAAGCCATGGCGGCAAAACGACAGTACATTTGGAAGAATTCCGTAGTCTTATATTTAGGTATAAAGTTGATTTTCTTGTATATGTGCATTAAGCAATCGATTTCGAAATGCTTCAAATAACTGGTATAACATATCTAAGTTAATAAACCTTCTTTAACGAAATGAAGTTAACATAAAGCCATAACGGCATAGCGGCAGTGCATTTAGAATAATTCCGTAAGCTTGTATTTAGGTATAAAGTCGATTTTGTTGTTTATACGCATTTAGAAATCGATATCGAAATGCTTCAAATCATTAGTTTAACATATTTAAGTTAATTAACCTTCTTTAACGTATTGAAGGTTATATAAAGCCATGGCGGCATAACGACAGTATATTTGGAAGAATTCCGTAATCTTATATTTAGGTATAAAGAAGATTTTCTTGTATATATGCATTTAGCAATCGATTTCGAAATGCTTCAAATCATTAGTTTAACATATTTAAGTTAATAAACCTTCTTTAACGAACCTAAATTAACATTAAGCAATAACTGCATAACGGCATTGCAGTTAGAAGAAATTCGCAATCTTATATTTAGGTATGAAGTCGATTTTGTTGTATATACACATTTAGCAATCGATATCGAAATGCCTCAAATCATTAGTTTAACATATTTAAGTTAATTAACCCTCTTTATCTTACTGTAGTCTACAAACGCCTTATCGGCATAACAGCAAAACATTTAGAAGAATTACGTAATCTTATATTTAGGTATAAAGTCGATTTTCTTGTATATATTCATTTAGCAATCGATATCGAAATGCTTCAAATCATTAGTTTAACATATTTAAGTTAATTAACCTTCTTTAACGTACTGAAGTTGATATAAAGCCATGGCGGCATAACGGCAGTGCATGTAGAAGAATTCCGTAATCTTATATTTTGCTATGAATTCGATTTTTTTGTATATTCACATTTAGCAATCGGTATCTAAATGCTTCAAATCATTAGTTTAACATATTTAAGTTAATTAACCTTTTTTAACATATTGAAGTTGTTATAAAGCCTTGGCGGCATAACGACAGTACATTTGGAAGAATTCCGTAATCTTATATTTAGGTAGAAAGTCGATTTTCTTGTATATATGCATTAAGAAATCGATTTCGAAATGCTTCAAATAACTGGTGTAACATATCTAAGTTAATAAACCTTCTTAAACGAACTGAAGTTAACATAAAGCCATAACGGTATAACGGCAGTGCATTTAGAAAAATTCCGTTATCTTATATTTAGGTATAATGTCGATTTTGTTGTATATATGCATTTAGCAATCGATATCGAAATGCTTCAAATCATTAGTTTAACATATTTAAATTAATTAACCTTCTTTAACGTATTGAAGGTGATATAACGACAGTACATTTGGAAGAATTCCGTAATCTTATATTTAGGTATAAAGAAGATTTTCTTGTATATATGCATTTAGCAGTCGATTTCGAAAATCTTCAAATCATTAGTTTAACATATTGTTACGATTTTACTGCTTGCTAGTTCACTTTGTTAGGTTCGTATCTCTGGATTGACAAATAAAACTACAACTGTTTAATTTAATTCAACTACTCTTTATTTCACAACTCGTCTACACTATAGCAGTTTACTCTTAGCACTGATCGATTACGTTCGCGCTGCCACGGCATATATAGCCACGCACTTCTCGCTGATGCCGACGTGTCCTTCTAGAATATCGCGTCTGGAAATTACCAGAACATAATGCTATACGGCGCCAGACGCAAGCAGACAGCCGCGGCGCCAGATGTCTACAACAAGACAAATGCTATTCCATATACCTACAGCTATTGTTCATAATAAGGGATGCATATAGCAATACAAATACAACTTAATACTACTTTTTGTAACACTGCCCCTCCACTAAAGCCTAATCGTCCCGATTAGGCACAAATCCTCTTGAACCAAATGGGGCGAGCCTCTCCAAATGCACTACTTTCATTTTACATCGTGCTTTCCCATTTCTTTGTATGCGGTATACCACGTCATTAAGTCGTTTCATCACCATATAGGGTCCTTCCCAGGCTGTCTGCAATATCGGGGACAAGCCTTTCTTTCGAAGTGGATTGTACAACAGGACCAGATCACCTTCTTCAAAACCTTTTGAATTTGCCGCTTGATCGAACCGGTCCTTCATCTTATTGCTCATCAGATGCGTGTGTTGTCTTACCATTAGATGCAATTCATTCATTTCTTCCTTTAAGGCCGAACAATAATCTCCATCATTCTTGCAGCTGTAGGATTCGTTCCAAACTTAAGATCAGCAGGGAGTCGCAGATCAGATCCGAAAATAATCTTTGCTGGCGTGTAACCAGTTGTCTCGTGCTTCGCTGAACGATACGCCAGCAGGAACATCTGGATGCACTTGTCCCAATTCCGTTGATCTTTATCAACGATTTTCCGCAGATGTTCTTCGAGCGTTCGGTTGAATCTCTCCACCATTCCATCTGATTGTGGATGTAACGCTGTTGTCCGTGTCTTGTGGATGCCCAATAATGTACAGACTTCTTGGAAAATGGAAGATTCGAAATTCCTGCCTTGATCTGAGTGTAATTCGACGGGCACTCCGAACCTTGTTATCCAATTTTCTACAAACGCTTCGGCTATTGTCTTCGCTTCTTGGTTTGGTAAGGCATATACTTCTGGCCATTTACTGAAATAGTCCATGACAACCAGTAGATATTTGTTTCCGGCCGTACTGGTTGGGAACGGACCTGCAATATCCATTGCGACTCGTTCAAATGGTGATCCCACGTTGTACTGTTGTAGCCTACCGCGACTCTTGGCTTTAGGACCTTTAGCTGCCATGCACTCTACGCAATTACTTATCCATTCTGCTATGGAATCTCGACAACCGATCCAGTAGAACCGTTGTTTAATCTTCTCAATAGTTTTTGTAATCCCAAGGTGCCCTCCACTAGGTCCATTGTGATATTCTTTCAATACTTTCGGAATCATGGACTTCGGTACTATGATCAGCAGACGAGACTGTTTGCCATCTTCGCTTTCCCAGGTACGATGAAGGTATCCATTAACGAGGTTTATGCTGTTCCATTGGGCCCAATATGCTTTTGCCGTTGGACTCTCGTTACTTATTTGTTCCTTTGGTGGTCGTACCCCATTTTCTTTGGCCATTACCAGCTTTGCAAGATCAGGGTCCTCCAACTGATTGATTCTGATGCGATGAGGAGTCCAATCATCTTCAGGTTCTATATTCAGTAATCGCACGTCGATTATACCTTCTTTTCCCTCTGATTTGGAGCAATGTTTACATTCCAGTGGACAAGGGGCGACGTGATAATGCATCCGCATTTTTGTGGTGAATCCCCTTTCGATGTTCCGTTTCGAAGTCGTAATTCTGTAATCTTTCGATCCATCGTGCAATTTGGCCTTCCGGATTCTTAAACTGTAATAACCATTTTAATGCTGCATGATCAGTCCTCAGCAAGAATCGTTGTCCATACAAATACTTGTGGAAATGTTTTACACATTCCACCACAGCTAGTAGTTCTTTTCGCGTCACACAGTAGTTTTTCTCTGGCTTCCCGAGCACTCTGCTGTAATACCCAATTACTCTTTCTTGTCCGTCGATGAGCTGAGACAGGACACCTCCAATTCCATAAGCGCTCGCATCTGTATCCAGGATGAATTTCTTTCCAGGTATTGGATAAGCCAACATCGGCGCCGTACAAAGTAGTTCTTTAAGCTGCTCAAACGCTTTTTCTTGTTCCAACTGCCATACAAACGGGCGATTCTTCTTTGTTAAATCATGTAAACTTCTAGCCACGTTCGCAAATCCAGGTACAAAACGGCGGTAATACGTGCATAAGCCGAGGAAGCTGCGGAGTTCATGAATGTTGGTGGGTCGAGGCCAATCTTTCACTGCTTTTATTTTTCCTTCCTCGGTGTGAATTCCCTCAGTTGACACTTTATGTCCGAGATATGTGACCTGCTTCTTCCATAATGAACACTTTTTGGGATTCAAGCGTAATCCGGCTGATGCTATTCGCTGAAAGACTTCCTCTAGATTTTTCAGATGATCATCAAAACTTTTTCCCATGATGATAATGTCATCAAGATACACCAAACATGTCTTCCAGTTGAGTCCTTTTAACACATGTTCCATCAGTCGCTCGAACGTTGCAGGCGCATTACATAACCCAAATGGCATTACAGAGAATTCCCATAACCCGTCGCCCATACTGAAAGCGGTCTTTTCACGGTCACATTCATCAATCTCGACTTGCCAATATCCACTTTGTAGATCTAATGTAGAAAACCATTTCGCTCCAGACAAGGTGTCTAATGTATCGTCGATTCTTGGTAGAGGATAACTGTCTTTCTTTGTGACATCATTCAACTTCCTATAATCTACGCAGAAACGGGTGCTACCATCTTTCTTTTTAACTAAGACGATAGGTGAGCTCCATGGACTTATTGAAGGTTCGATTACACCGTTTTTGTGCATGTCTTCAATAATTTTGTTAGCATCCTCACGTTTTGCTAGTGGAACCCTACGCGGAGCTTGTCGGATTGGTTTAGCGTCTCCAGTATTTATGCGATGTTTGACAATGCCGGTTCTTCCTGTATTTCCTTCGTTTGCAAATATGGATGCGTATTTTTCTAATAGTTTTTCTGCTTTTAATTTTTCATTTCCATGCAGTTCGTTCAGCAAATTATTTAGGAGTGTAGGACTTATCTGCTGTGGCTCAATAGTAGGCTTCTGTTGTGACCGTTCGCATCGTGCTATTGCACTTATATTCTGGCACTGTCCAATTACTGCTCCTTTCTTCAGACTTATAGGCGTGTTGAATTCATTCACTACTCTGACCGGAATGGTGGCGTCTTCTCTAGTTTTCACAAGCGTTCTTCCTACCAATATGGGTGTATCTATTTTTGTTGGTTCCACAATCCACAACTCTTCAGTCCCACCTCCTCCATTCACTTTAGCCCATACAATCGCCTCAGATTTTGGTGGAATACTCTGATTATCATCAACAATCACCCTCTTACTTTCAACGTTGGTCACATATCCGGTGTTTATAGGCATCTCCATGTTCTGGCAAAACAGCATTTGCTTGTTTAAATCCAAAGTAACCCCCGTGATCAATCATGAAATCTACTCCCATTATAATTTCATCCGTGATTTCGGCCACGATGAAGGTGTGATTAACTTCCAGGGTACCAATCATCACTTCGCAAAACACTTTTCCCGCGACAGCTGCTTCCTCCCCGGTGGGCCGTTCGAAGCTTGCAACCGACTAATGGTTCAACCATTCCTCTTACCACATCCGGTCGGATAATTGAATGTGTGGCACCAGTATCCAAAGTAAGCGTTGACAGTCGTCCATTTACGATGCCGTTGATAGTAAGATTGTTGTCATGGCGACCTATTTGTGATATCGAGATGGCGGGGCAAATATTTGTGGGAACCAGCTCACGCCCCTTTGAACTGTTCCGTTTTAGTTTAACGACTTGTGAGATGTGGATGCTTCGTCCTCGTTATCTGTTGGTTGTTTCCGTTTTGATAGGTTTTCTTTTATATTGCAATTTCGGGCAAAGTGACCCGCTTTTCCACAGTTGAAACATCTGCCTGTTGTATTTACTCGCGGTGCAGCAATTGTCTTCAGAGTCTTCAATATTTCTTCCATCAGCGCCGGTTGTTCCATTTCAACCCTTTGTACCTTGTGTGCTGGTTTACTTAGCAAGGAAGCTGTTTCCTGTGTGAGGGCGTGCGAAACCGTTTCAGCAAACGTTCTTTTTGGCAATGCATATGTAGCGCGTTTGGTGTCCACATCACGAATTCCATTTATGAAACATTGAATTTTTACCCTCTCAATGTAATCCACAGGTGCATCTGCATTTGCCAAATGAGCCAGTCGTTCTATTTCAGTTGCGAACTCTTGCAATGACTCGTTCATTTTCTGACCCCTATTTTGCAGTTCGATCTGGTATATTTGTTTCCGGTGCTCACTACCATATCGTCTTTCTATCGCACTCATCAATGCCTCATAGTTGTCCCGTTCACAGTCTGGAATAGTCTGAAGGATTTCTGCCGCAGGTCCTTTCAATGATACAAACAAGGACGCCACCTTATCCGCTGCATTCCAATTATTGGCCATTGCTGTCTTTTCAAACTGAAGTTTGAAAATTTGAAATGGAATACTTCCATCGAATGTGGGTGCCTTCAATCTTTGATTATTTGTTGATGGTGCAGGGCCATGTAGTTGCAGTTCTCGCACACGATTACTCAATTGAAGAAATTCTGATTTTAAATTTTCTTCGTCATTTTTTAACGTGATTAATTCGTCTTCAAATTTTGAAAATTTCTCTTGCACTTGTTTTTGTACTTGTAAAGTATTTTCTGTAATCTGTTGTACCAAACGATTTTCTAACTGCGTATTATTTTCAGTCATTTGTTGTGTAAGGCAAGACTTTAACTGCGATGTATTTTCAGCTATTTGCGTCATTTGCTGTGCCAGACGATTTTCTGTTTGCACTGCATTTTCAGCTATTTGCTGTGCCAGACGATTTTCTGTTTGCACTGCATTTTCTGCCATTTGCTTAATAGCCACTAACAACGTGTTCATGTCTACACTTGATGATGTTCGTTGTTCTTCTACTTTCTCTTCTACCTTTGTAGAAGTTTCTGGCCCAACAAATTCGAACTCGTCCACATTAATTCCATCCGCTTCCATTGCTTCACGTAATCGTGCCTGCAGATCCGCCTTTTGCCCGCTTATCGGCAAATTACGCTCCTCCAGTTCCTTTTTTAATTGCTGAATTCTCAATTCTCCGAATTTAACCATCTTGAATTTGGATTATTTGACAATCCCACTTCTGACACCAATTGTTACGATTTTACTGCTTGCTAGTTCACTTTGTTAGGTTCGTATCTCTGGATTGACAAATAAAACTACAACTGTTTAATTTAATTCAACTACTCTTTATTTCACAACTCGTCTACACTATAGCAGTTTACTCTTAGCACTGATCGATTACGTTCGCGCTGCCACGGCTTATATAGCCACGCACTTCTCGCTGATGCCGACGTGTCCTTCTAGAATATCGCGTCTGGAAATTACCAGAACATAATGCTATACGGCGCCAGACGCAAGCAGACAGCCGCGGCGCCAGATGTCTACAACAAGACAAATGCTATTCCATATACCTACAGCTATTGTTCATAATAAGGGATGCATATAGCAATACAAATACAACTTAATACTACTTTTTGTAACAATATTTAGGTTAATTAACCTTTTTTAACATATTGAAGTTGATATAAAGCCTTGGCGGCATAACGACAGTACATTTGGAAGAATTCCGTAATCTTATATTAAGGTAGAAAGTCGATTTTTTTGTATATATGCATTAAGCAATCGATATCGAAATGCTTCAAATAACTGGTTTAACATATTTAAGTTAATAAACCTTCTTTAACTAACTGAAGTTAACAAAAAGCCATAACGGTATAACGGCAGTGCATTTGGAAGAATTCTGTAATCTTACATTTAGGTATAAAGTCGACTTTGTCGTATATATGCATTTAGCAGTAGATTCCGAAAATCTTCAAATCATTAGTTTAACATATTTAAGTTAATAAAGCTTCTTTAACGCATTGAAGTTAACATAAAGCCATGGTGGCTTAACGGCAATGCATTTAGAAGAATTCCGTAAGCTTATATTTAAGTATAAAGTCGATTTTGTTGTATATACACATTTAGCAATCGATATCGAAATGCTTCCAATCATTAGTTTAACATATTTAAGTTAATTATCCTTCTATAAGATATTGAAGTTGATATAAAGCCTTGGCGGCATAACGACAGTACATTTGGAAGAATTCCGTAATCTTATATTCAGGTAGAAAGTCGATTTTCTTGTATACATGCATCACGAAATCGATTTCGAAATGCTTCAAATCATTAGTTTAACATATTTAAGCTAATTAACCTTCTTTGACGTATAGAAGGTGATATAAAGCCATGGCGGCATAACGACAGTACATGTGGAAGAATTCCGTAATCTTATATTTAGGTATAAAGAAGATTTTCTTGTATAGATGCATTTAGCAATCGATTTCGAAAATCCTCAAATCATTAGTTTAACATATTTAAGTTAATAAAGCTTTTTTAACGCACTGAAGTTAACATAAAGCCATGGTGGCTTAACGGCAATGCATTTAGAAGAATTCCGTAAGCTTATGTTTAGGTATAAAGTCGATTTTCTTGTATATGCACATTTAGCAATCGATATGGAAACGCTTCAAATCATTAGTTTAACATATTTAAGTGAATAAAGCTTTTTTAACGCACTGAAGTTAACATAAAGCCATGGCGGCATAACGGCAGTGCATTTAGAAGAATTCCGTAAGCTTATATTTAGGTATAAAGTCGATTTTGTTGTATATACGCATTTAGCAATCGATATCGAAATGCTTCAAATCATTAGTTTAACATGTTTAAGCTAATTAACCTTCTTTGACGTATTGAAGATGATATAAAGCCATGGCGGCATAACGACAGTACATTTGGAAGAATTCCGTAATCTTATAATTAGGTATAAAGAAGATTTTCTTGTATATATGCATTTAGCAATCGATTTCGAAAATCTTCTAATCATTAGTTTAACATATTTAAGTTAATTAACCTTCTTTTACGAACGGAATTTGGCATAAAGCCATGGCGGCATAACGGCAGTGCATGTAGAGGAATTCCGTAATCTTATGTTTAGGTATAAGTTCGATTTTTTTATATATGCACATTTAGCAATCGTTATCGAAATGCTTCAAATCATTAGTTTAACATATTTAAGTTAATTAACCCTCTTTATGCTAGTGAAGTCTACAAACGCCTTAACGGCATAACGGCAAAGCACTTAGAAGAATAACGTAATCTTATATTTAGGTATAAAGTCGATTTTCTTGTATATACTCATTTAGCAATCGATATCGAAATGCTTCAAATCATTAGTTTAACATATTTAAGTTAACAAACCTACTTTAACGCACAGAAGTTAACACAAAGCCATGGCGGCATAACGGCAGAGCATGTAGAAGAATTCCGTAATCTTATATTCAGGTATAAATTCGATTTTTTTGTGTATACACATTTTGCAATCGATATCGAAATGCTTCAAATCATTAGTTTAACATATTTAAGTTAATAAACCTTCTTTACCGCTCTGAAGTTAACACAATATACATATATGCATTAAGCAATCGATATCGAAATGCTTCAAATCATTAGTTTAACATATCTAAGTTAATTAGCGTACTTTATCGTACTGAAGTTTACTAAAGCCTTTCTTGTATACACTCATTTAGCAATCGATATCGAAATGGTTCAAATCATTAGTTCAATATATTTAAGTTAATTAACCTTCTTTACCATACTGAAGTTTACATAAAGCCTTAACGGTATAGAGGCAGTGCATTTGGAAGAATTCCGTAATTCTATATTTAGGCATAAAGTCGACTTTGTTAAATATATACATTTCACAATCGATATCGAAATGCTTCAAGTCATTAGTTTAGCACATTTAAGTTAATTAACCTTCTTTATCTTACTGAAGTCTACATAAAGCCTTAACGGTATAACGGCAGTGCATTTAGAAGAACTACTTAATGTTATATTTGGGTGTAAAGTCGATTTTCTTGTATATACACATTTAGCAATCGATATCGAAATGCTTCAAATCATTAGTTTAACATATTTTAGTTAATGAACCATCTTTAACGTATTGAAGGTGATATAAAGCCATGGCGGCATAACGACAGTAATTTGGAAGAATTCCGTAATCTTATATTTAGGTATAAAATCGATTTTCTTGTATATATGCATTTAGCAATCGATATCGAAATGCTTCAAATCATTAGTTTCACATATTTAAGTTATTAAAACCTCTTTAACGAACTGAAGTTGGCATAAAGCCATGGCGGCATAACGGCAGTGCATGTAGAAGAATTCCGTAATCTTATATTTAGGTATAAAGTCGATTTTCATGTATTTACACATTTGGGAATCGATATCGAGATGCTTTAAATAAATACTTTAACATATTTAAGTTAAACAACCTCTTTTAACGTACTGAAGTTTATATAAAGCCATAACGGCAGTGTATTTCGATGAATTCCGTAATCTTATATTTAAGTATAAAGTCGATTTATTTGTATTTACATATTTAGCAATCGATATCGAAATGCTTCAAATCATTAGTTTAACATATTTAGGTTAATTAACCATCTTTACCGTATTGAAGGTGATATAAAGCCATGGCGGCATAACGGCCGTAATTTCGAAGAATTCCGTAATCTTATATTTAGGTATAAAATCGATTTTCTTGTATATACACATTAAGAAATCGATACCGAAATGCTTCAAATCATTAGTTTTACATATTTAAGTTAGTTAACCCTCTTTATCTTACTGAAGTCTACATAAAGCCTTAACGGCATAACGGCAATGCATTTAGAAGAATTACGTAATGTTATATTTATGTATAAAGTCGATTTTCTTGTATATACACATTTAGCAATCGATATCGAAATGCTTCAAATCATTAGTTTCACATATTTAAGTTAATAAACCTTCTTTAACGAACTGAAGTTTACATAAAACCATTACGGTAGAACGGCAGAGCATTTAGAAGAATTCCGTAAACTTATATTTAGGTATAAAATCGATCTTCTTGTATATACACATTTAGCAATCGATACCGAAAGGCTTCAAATCTTTAGCTTAATCTATTTAAGTAAATTAACCTTCTTAATCTTACTAAAGCCATTACGGCAGAACGGCAGTGCATTTAGAATTCCGTTATCTTATATTTAGGTATAAAATCGCTTTTTTTTGTATATACACATTTGGCAATTAATATCGAAATGCTTCAAATCATTAGTTTAACATATTTAAGTTAATAAACCTTCTTTAACGAACAGAAGTTAACATAAAGCCATAACGGCATAACGGCAGTGCATTTAGAATAGTTCCGTAATCTTATGTTTAGGTATAAAGTCGATTTTCTTGTAAATACACATTTAGCAATCGATATCGAAATGCCTCAAATCATAAGTTTAACATATTTAAGTTAATTAACCCTCTTTATCTTACTGAAGTCTACAAACGCCTTAACGGCAAAACGGCAAATCATTTAGAAGAATTGCGCAATCTTGTATTTAGGTATAAAGTCGATTTTCTTGTATATACTCATTTAGCAATCGATATCGAAATGCTTCAAATAACTGGTTTCACATATGTATTTAAGTTATTTAGCCTACTTTATCTTACTGGCGTTTACATAAAGCCTTATCGGCATGACGGCAGTGCATTTCGAAGAATTCCGTAGTCTTATATTAAGGTATAAAGTCGATTTTCTTTTATATACATATTATGCAAACGATATCGAAATGCTTCAAATCACTAGTTTAACATATTTAAATTAATAAACCTTTTTTAACGAACTGAAGTTTATATAAAGCTATGGTGGCATAACGGCAGTGCATGTAGAAGAATTCCGTTATCTTATGTTTACGTATAAAGTCGATTTTCTTGTATATACACACTTAGCGAGCGATATCGAAATGCTCAAAATCATTATTTTGACTTATTTAGGTTAATAAGGCTTCTTTAACGCACTGAAGTTAACACAATATACATATATGCATTAAGCAATCGATATCGAAATGCTGCAAATCATTAGTTTAACATATCTAAGTTAATTAGCGTACTTTATCGTACTGAAGTTTACTAAAGCCTTAACGGTATGACGCCAGTGCATTTAGAAGAATTTCTTAACCTCATATTTAGGTATAAAGTCGATTTTCTTGTATACACTCATTTAGCAATCGATATCGAAATGGTTCAAATCATTAGTTCAATATATTTAAGTTAATTAACCTTCTTTACCTTACTGAAGTTTACATAAAGCCTTAACGGTATTAAGGCAGTGCATTTGGAAGAATTCCGTAATTCTATATTTAGGTATAAAGTCGATTTTGTTAAATATATACATTTCACAATCGATATCGAAATGCTTCAAGTCATTAGTTTAGCACATTTAAGTTAATGAATCTTCTTTGTCTTAAGTTGGCATAAAGCCATGGCGGCATAACGGCAGTGCATGTAGAAGAATTCCGTAATCTTATATTTAGGTTAAAGTCTATTTTCTTGTATATACACATTCAGAAATCGATATCGAGATGCTTCAAATAATTACTTTAACATATTTAAGTTAAACAACCTTTTTTAACGTACTGAAGTTTATATAAAGCCATAACGGCAGTGTATTTCGATGATTTTCGTAATCTTATATTTATGTATAAAGTCGATTTTCTTATATCTGCATATTTAGCAATCGATATCGAAATGCTTCAAATCATTAGTTTAACATATTTTAGTTAATTAACCATCTTTAACGTATTGAAGGTGATATAAAGCCATGGCGGCATAACGGCAGTAATTTGGAAGAATTCCGTAATCTTATATTTAGGTATAAAATCGATTTTCTTGTATATACACATTCAGAAATCGATACCGAAATGCTTCAAATCATTAGTTTAACATATTTAAGTTAATTAACCCTCTTTATCCTACTGAAGTCTACATAAAGCCTTAACGGCATAACGGCAATGCATTTGGAAGAATTACGTAATGTTATATTTATGTATAAAGTCGATTTTCTTGTATATACACATTTAGCAATCGATATCGAAAAGCTTCAAATCATTAGTTTAACATATTTAAGTTAATAAGCCTTCTTCAACGCACTGAAGTTGTCATAAAGCCATGGCAGCATAACGGCAGTGCATGTAGAAGAATTCCGTAATCTTATATTTAGGTATAAAGTCGATTTTCTTGTATTTACATATTTAGCAATCGATACCGAAATGCCTCAATTCAATAGTTTAACATATTTAACATAACGCACTGAAGTTGTCATAAAGCCATGGCGGCATAACGGCAGTGCATGTAGAAGAATTCCGTAATCTTATATTTAGGTATAAAGTCGATTTTCTTGTATATACACATTTAGCAATCGATATCGAAATGCTTCAAAACATTAGATTAACATATTTAAGTTAACAAACCTACTTTAACGAACTGAAGTTGACATAAAGCCATGGCGGAATAGCGGCAGTGCATTTGGAAGAATTCCGTTATCCTATGTTTAGGTATAAAGTCAGGTTTCTTGTACTAGCACATTTAGCAATCGATATCGAAATGCTTCAAATCATTAGTTTAATATATTTAAGTTAAATTACCTTTTTTAACCTACCGAAGGTGACATAAAGCCATGGCGGCATAACGGCAGTGCATGTAGAAGAATTCCGTAATCTTATATCTAGGTATAAAATCGATTTTCTTGTATATACACATTTATCAATCGATATCGAAATTCTTCAAATTATTAGTTTAACATATTTAAGTTAACTAACCCTCTTTATCTTACTGAAGTCTACATAAAGCCTTAACGGCATAACGCCAGTGCATTTAGAATAATTACGTAACCTTATAATTAGGTATAAAGTCGATTTTCTTGTATATACTCACTTAGCACTCGATATCGAAATACTTCAAATCATTAGTTTCACATATTTAAGTTAATAAAGCTTCTTTAACGCACTGAAGTTAACATAAAGCCATGGCGGCATAACGATAGTGCATGTAGAAGAATTCCGTAATCTTATGTTTAGGTATAAATTCGATTTTGTTGTAAATACACATTTAGCAATCGATATCGAGATGCTTCAAATCACTAGTTTAACATATTTAAGTAATAAACCTTCCTTAAATCACTGAAGTCTACATAAAGCCTTAACGGCATAACGGCAGTGCATTTAGAAGAATTATGTTATCTTATATTTAGGTATAAATTCGATTTTCTTGTATATACACATTTAGCAATCGATAAAGTCGATTTTCTTGTATTTACATATTTAGCAATCGATATCGAAATGCTTCAAATCATTAGTTTAATATATTTAAGTTAATTCACCCTTTTATCTTACTGAAATCTTCATAAAGCCTTAACGGCATAACGGCAGTGCATTTAGAAGAATTACCTAATCTTATATTTAGGTATAAATTCGATTTTCTTGTATATACACATTTAGCAATCAATATCGAAATGCTTCAAATAACTGGCTTAACATATTTAAGTTAATAAACCTTTAACGCACAGAAGTCTACATAAAGCCTTAACGGTATATCTGCAGTGCATTTAAAAGAATTCCGTAATCTTATATTTAGGTATAAAGTCGATTTTCTTGTATTTACATATTTAGCAATCGATATCGAAATGCTTCAAATCATTAGTTTAACATATTTAAGTTAATTAACCCTCTTTATCTTACTGAAGTCTACATAAAGCCTTAACGGCATAACGGCAGTGCATTTAGAAGAACTACGTAATCTTATATTTAAGTATAAAGTCGATTTTCTTGTATTTACTCATTTAGCAATCGATATCGAAATGCTTCAACTTATTAGTTTAACATATTTAAGTTAATAAGCCATCTTCAACGAGCTGAAGTTGGCACAAAGCCATGGCGGCATAACGGCAGTGCATGTAGAAGAATTCCGTTATCTTATATTTAGGTAAAAAGTCAATTTTCTTGTATTTACATATTTAGCAATCGATATCGAAATGCTTCAAATCATTAGTTTAACATATTTAAGTTAATAAACCTTTAACGCACAGAGGTCTACATAAAGCCTTAACGGTATAACTGCAGTGCATTTAAAAGAATTCCGTAATCTTATATTTAGGTATAAAGCCGATTTTCTTGTATATATACATTTAGAAATCGATATCGAAATGCTTCAAATCATTAGTTTAACATATTTAAGTTAAAAAACCTACTTTAACGAACTGAAGTTGACATAAAGCCATGGCGGAATAGCGGCAGTGCATTTAGAAGAACTACTTATGTTATGTTTGGGTATAAAGTCGATTTTCTTATATATACACATTTAGCAATCGATATCAAAATGCTTCGAAGCATTAGTTTAACATATTAAAGTTAATAAACCCTCTTTAACGCACTTAAGTCTACATAAAGCCCTAATGGCATAACGGCAGTGCATGTAGAAGAATTCCGTAATCTTATTTTGAGGTATAAATTCGATTTTCTTGTATATACACATTTAGCAATCGATATCGAAATGCCTCAAATCATTAGTTTCACATATTTAAGTTAATAAAACCTCTTTAACGAACTGAAGTTGGCATAAAGCCATGGCGGCATAACGGCTGTGCATGTAGAAGAATTCCGTAATATTATATTTAGGTTAAAGTCTATTTTCATGTATTTACACATTTGGGAATCGATATCGAGATGCTTCAAATAATTACTTTAACATATTTAAGTTAAACAACCTTTTTTAACGTACTGAAGTTTATATAAAGCCATAACGGCAGTGTATTTCGATGATTTCCGTAACCTTATATCTAGGTATAAAATCGATTTTCTTGTATTTACATATTTAGCAATCGATATCGAAATGCTTCAAATCATTAGTTTAACATATTTAAGTTAATTAACCATCTTTACCGTATTGAAGGTGATATAAAGCCATGGCGGTATAACGACCGTAATTTGGAAGAATTCCGTAATCTTATATTTAGGTATAAAATCGATTTTCTTGTATATACACATTCAGAAATCGATACCGAAATGCTTCAAATCATTAGTTTAACATATTTAAGTTAATTAACCCTCTTTATCCTACTGAAGTCTACATAAAGCCTTAACGGCATAACGGCAATGCATTTAGAAGAATTACGTAATGTTATATTTATGTATAAAGTCGATTTTCGTGTATATATACATTTAGCAATCGATATCGAAATGCTTCAAATCATTAGTTTCACATATTTAAGTTAATAAACTTTCTTTAACGAACTGAAGTTTACATAAAACCATTACGGCAGAACGGCAGTGCATTTAGAATTCCGTTATCTTATATTTAGGTATAAATTCGCTTTTTTTGTATATACACATTTAGCAATCAATATCGAAATGCTTCAAATAACTGGCTTAACATATGTATTTAAGTTATTTAGTCTACTTTGTCTTACTGGCGTTTACATAAAGCCTTATCGGTATAACTGCAGTGCATTTAGAAGAAATCCGTATTCTTATATTTAGGTATAAAGTCGAATTTGTTGTATACATACATTTAACAATTAATATCGAAATGCTTCAAATCATTAGTTTAACATATTTAAGTCAATAAACCTTTTTTAACGAACTGGAGATTACATAAAGCCATGGTGGCATAACGGCAGTGCATTTAGAAGAATTCTGTTATCTTATGTTTAGGTATAAAGTCGATTTTCTTGTATATACACATTTAGAATCGATATCGAAATGCTTCAAATCATTAGTTTAACATATTTTAAGTTAATTCACCCTTTTATCTTACTGAAATCTACATAAAGCCTTAACGGCATAACGGCAGTGCATTTATAAGAATTACCGTAATCTTATATTTAGGTATAAAATCGATTTTCTTATATATACACATTCAGAAATCGATACCGAAATGCTTCAAATCATTAGTTTAACATATTTAAGTTAATTAACCCTCTTTATCTTACTGAAGTCTACATAAAGCCTTAACGGTATAACTGCAGTGCACTTAAAAGAATTCCGTAATCTTATATTTAGGTATAAAGTCGATTTTCTTGTATATACACATTTAGCAATCGATATCGAAAAGCTTCAAATCATTAGTTTAACATATTTAAGTTAATAAGCCTTCTTCAACGCACTGAAGTTGTCATAAAGCCATCGCAGCATAACGGCAGTGCATGTAGAAGAATTCCGTAATCTTATATTTAGGTATAAAGTCGATTTTCTTGTATTTACATATTTAACAATCGATACCGAAATGCCTCAATTCAATAGTTTAACATATTTAACATAACGCACTGAAGTTGTCATAAAGCCATGGCGGCATAACGGCAGTGCATGTAGAAGAATTCCGTAATCTTATATTTAGGTATAAAGTCGATTTTCTTGTATATACACATTTAGCAATCGATATCGAAATGCTTCAAAACATTAATTTAACATATTTAAGTTAAGAAACCTACTTTAACGAACTGAAGTTGACATAAAGCCATGGCGGAATAGCGGCAGTGCATTTGGAAGAATTCCGTTATCCTATGTTTAGGTATAAAGTCAGGTTTCTTGTACTAGCACATTTAGCAATCGATATCGAAATGCTTCAAATCATTAGTTTAATATATTTAAGTTAAATTACCTTTTTTAACCTACCGAAGGTGCATGTAGAAGAATTCCGTAATCTTATATCTAGGTATAAAATCGATTTTCTTGTATATACACATTTATCAATCGATATCGAAATGCTTCAAATTATTAGTTTAACATATTTAAGTTAATTAACCCTCTTTATCTTACTGAAGTCTACATAAAGCCTTAACGGCATAACGCCAGTGCATTTAGAAGAATTACGTAACCTTATAATTAGATATAAAGTCGATTTTCTTGTATATACTCATTTAGCACTCGATATCGAAATACTTCAAAACATTATTTTAACATATTTAAGTTAATAAAGCTTCTTTTAACGCACTGAAGTTAACATAAAGCCATGCGGCATAACGATAGTGCATGTAGAAGAATTCCGTAATCTTTTGTCGATTTTCTTATATATACAAATTCAGAAATCGATACCGAAATGCTTCAAATCATTAGTTTAACATATTTAAGTTAATTAACCCTCTTTATCTTACTGAAGTCTACATAAAGCCTTAACGGTATAACTGCAGTGCACTTAAAAGAATTCCGTAATCTTATATTTAGGTATAAAGTCGATTTTCTTGTATATACACATTTAGCAATCGATATCGAAAAGCTTCAAATCATTAGTTTAACATATTTAAGTTAATAAGCCTTCTTCAACGCACTGAAGTTGTCATAAAGCCATGGCAGCATAACGGCAGTGCATGTAGAAGAATTCCGTAATCTTATATTTAGGTATAAAGTCGATTTTCTTGTATTTACATATTTAGCAATCGATACCGAAATGCCTCAATTCAATAGTTTAACATATTTAACATAACGCACTGAAGTTGTCATAAAGCCATGGCGGCATAACGGCAGTGCATGTAGAAGAATTCCGTAAAATTATATTTAGGTTAAAGTCTATTTTCATGTATTTACACATTTGGGAATCGATATCGAGATGCTTCAAATAATTACTTTAACATATTTAAGTTAAACAACCTTTTTTAACGTACTGAAGTTTATATAAAGCCATAACGGCAGTGTATTTCGATGATTTCCGTAATCTTATATTTATGTATAAAGTCGATTTTCTTATAGTTGCATATTTAGCAATCGATATCGAAATGCTTCAAATCATTAGTTTAACATATTTTAGTTAATTAACCATCTTTAACGTATTGAAGGTGATATAAAGCCATGGCGGCATAACGGCAGTAATTTGGAAGAATTCCGTAATCTTATATTTAGGTATAAAATCGATTTTCTGGTATATATGCATTTAGCAATCGATATCGAAATGCTTCAAATCATTAGTTTCACATATTTAAGTTAATAAAGCCTCTTTAACGAACTGAAGTTGGCATAAAGCCATGGCGGCATAACGGCAGTGCATGTAGAAGAATTCCGTAATCTTATATTTAGGTTAAAGTCTATTTTCATGTATTTACACATTTGGGAATCGATATCGAGATGCTTCAAATAATTACTTTAACATATTTAAGTTAAACAACCTTTTTTAACGTAATGAAGTTTATATAAAGCCATAACGGCAGTGTATTTCGATGATTTCCGTAACCTTATATCTAGGTATAAAATCGATTTTCTTGTATTTACATATTTAGCAATCGATATCGAAATGCTTCAAATCATTAGTTTAACATATTTAAGTTAATTAACCATCTTTACCGTATTGAAGGTGATATAAAGCCATGGCGGCATAACGACCGTAATTTGGAAGAATTCCGTAATCTTATATTTAGGTATAAAATCGATTTTCTTGTATATACACATTCAGAAATCGATACCGAAATGCTTCAAATCATTAGTTTAACATATTTAAGTTAATTAACCCTCTTTATCCTACTGAAGTCTACATAAAGCCTTAACGGCATAACGGCAATGCATTTAGAGGAATTACGTCATGTTATATTTATGTATAAAGTCGATTTTCTTGTATATATACATTTAGCAATCGATATCGAAATGCTTCAAATCATTAGTTTCACATATTTAAGTTAATAAACTTTCTTTAACGAACTGAAGTTTACATAAAACCATTACGGCAGAACGGCAGTGCATTTAGAATTCCGTTATCTTATATTTAGGTATAAATTCACTTTTTTTGTATATACACATTTAGCAATCAATATCGAAATGCTTCAAATAACTGGCTTAACATATGTATTTAAGTTATTTAGTCTACTTTGTCTTACTGGCGTTTACATAAAGCCTTATCGGTATAACTGCAGTGCATTTAGAAGAATTCCGTATTCTTATATTTAGGTATAAAGTCGAATTTGTTGTATACATACATTTAACAATTAATATCGAAATGCTTCAAATCATTAGTTTAACATATTTAAGTCAATAAACCTTTTTTAACGAACTGGAGATTACATAAAGCCATGGTGGCATAACGGCAGTGCATTTAGAAGAATTCTGTTATCTTATGTTTAGGTATAAAGTCGATTTTCTTGTATATACACATTTAGAATCGATATCGAAATGCTTCAAATCATTAGTTTAACATATTTAAGTTAATTCACCCTTTTATCTTACTGAAATCTACATAAAGCCTTAACGGCATAACGGAAGTGCATTTATAAGAATTACCTAATCTTATATTTAAGTATAAAATCGATTTTCTTATATATACACATTCAGAAATCGATACCGAAATGCTTCAAATCATTAGTTTAACATATTTAAGTTAATTAACCCTCTTTATCTTACTGAAGTCTACATAAAGCCTTAACGGTATAACTGCAGTGCACTTAAAAGAATTCCGTAATCTTATATTTAGGTATAAAGTCGATTTTCTTGTATATACACATTTAGCAATCGATATCGAAAAGCTTCAAATCATTAGTTTAACATATTTAAGTTAATAAGCCTTCTTCAACGCACTGAAGTTGTCATAAAGCCATGGCAGCATAACGGCAGTGCATGTAGAAGAATTCCGTAATCTTATATTTAGGTATAAAGTCGATTTTCTTGTATTTACATATTTAGCAATCGATACCGAAATGCCTCAATTCAATAGTTTAACATATTTAACATAACGCACTGAAGTTGTCATAAAGCCATGGCGGCATAACGGCAGTGCATGTAGAAGAATTCCGTAATCTTATATCTAGGTATAAAATCGATTTTCTTGTATATACACATTTATCAATCGATATCGAAATGCTTCAAATTATTAGTTTAACATATTTAAGTTAATTAACCCTCTTTATCTTACTCAAGTCTACATAAAGCCTTAACGGCATAACGCCAGTGCATTTAGAAGAATTACGTAACCTTATAATTAGGTATAAAGTCGATTTTCTTGTATATACTCATTTAGCACTCGATATCGAAATACTTCAAAACATTATTTTAACATATTTAAGTTAATAAAGCTTCTTTAACGCACTGAAGTTAACATAAAGCCATGGCGGCATAACGATAGTGCATGTAGAAGAATTCCGTAATCTTATGTCGATTTTCTTATATATACAAATTCAGAAATCGATACCGAAATGCTTCAAATTATTAGTTTAACATATTTAAGTTAATTAACCCTCTTTATCTTACTGAAGTCTACATAAAGCCTTAACGGTATAACTGCAGTGCACTTAAAAGAATTCCGTAATCTTATATTTAGGTATAAAGTCGATTTTCTTGTATATACACATTTAGCAATCGATATCGAAAAGCTGCAAATCATTAGTTTAACATATTTAAGTTAATAAGCCTTCTTCAACGCACTGAAGTTGTCATAAAGCCATGGCAGCATAACGGCAGTGCATGTAGAAGAATTCCGTAATCTTATATCTAGGTATAAAATCGATTTTCTTGTATATACACATTTAGCAATCGATATCGAAATGCTTCAAAACATTAATTTAACATATTTAAGTTAACAAACCTACTTTAACGAACTGAAGTTGACATAAAGCCATGGCGGAATATGCTCAATCATAGTTTAAATATTTAATAACCACTGAAGTGCATAAAGCCATGGCGGCATAACGGCATGCATGTAGAAGAATTCCGTAATCTTATATCTAGGTATAAAATCGATTTTCTTGTATATACACATTTATCAATCGATATCGAAATGCTTCAAATTATTAGTTTAACATATTTAAGTTAATTAACCCTCTTTATCTTACTAAGTCTACATAAAGCCTTAACGGCATAACGCCAGTGCATTTAGAAGAATTACGTAACCTTATAATTAGTATAAAGTCGATTTTCTTGTATATACTCATTTAGCACTCGATATCGAAATACTTCAAAACATTATTTTAACATATTTAAGTTAATAAAGCTTCTTTAACGCACTGAAGTTAACATAAAGCCATGCGGCATAACGATAGTGCATGTAGAAGAATTCCGTAATCTTGTCGATTTTCTTATATATACAAATTCAGAAATCGATACCGAAATGCTTCAAATATTAGTTTAACATATTTAAGTTAATTAACCCTCTTTATCTTACTGAAGTCTACATAAAGCCTTAAGGTATAACTGCAGTGCACTTAAAAGAATTCCGTAATCTTATATTTAGGTATAAAGTCGATTTTCTTGTATATACACATTTAGCAATCGATATCGAAAGCTCAAATCATTAGTTTAACATATTTAAGTTAATAAGCCTTCTTCAACGCACTGAAGTTGTCATAAAGCCATGGCAGCATAACGGCAGTGCATGTAGAAGAATTCCGTAACTTATATTAGGTATAAATGATTTTCTTGTATATACACATTTAGCAATCGATATCGAAATGCTTCAAAACATTAATAACATATTTAAGTTAACAAACCTACTTTAACGAACTGAAGTTGACATAAAAGCGGCAGTGCATTTGGAAGAATTCCGTTATCCTATGTTTAGGTATAAAGTCAGGTTTCTTGTACTAGCACATTTAGCAATCGATATCGAAATGCTTCAAATCATTAGTTTAATATATTTAAGTTAAATTACCTTTTTTAACCTACCGAAAGGTGACCATACGGAAGCCATGGCAGCATACGGCAATGCATGTAGAAAAATTCCGTATCTATATCTAGGTATAAAATCGATTTTCTTGTATATACACATTTATCAATCGATATCGAAATGCTTCAAATTATTAGTTTAACATATTTAAGTTAATTAACCCTCTTTATCTTACTGAAGTCTACATAAAGCCTTAACGGCATAACGCCAGTGCATTTAGAAGAATTACGTAACCTTATAATAGATATAAAGTCGATTTTCTTGTATATACTCATTTAGCACTCGATATCGAAATACTTCAAAACATTATTTTAACATATTAGTTAAAAAGCTTCTTTAACGCACTGAAGTTAACATAAAGCCATGCCGGCATAACGATAGTGCATGAGAAGAATTCCGTAATCTTTTGTCGATTTTCTTTATATACAAATTCAGAAATCGATACCGAAATGCTTCAAATCATTAGTTTAACATATTTAAGTTAATTAACCCTCTTTATCTTACTGAAGTCTACATAAAGCCTTAACGGTATAACTGCAGTGCACTTAAAAGAATTCCGTAATCTTATATTTAGGTATAAAGTCGATTTTCTTGTATATACACATTTAGCAATCGATATCGAAATGCTTCAAATCATTAGTTTAACATATTTAAGTTAATAAGCCTTCTTCAACGCACTGAAGTTGTCATAAAGCCATGGCAGCATAACGGCAGTGCATGTAGAAGAATTCCGTAATCTTATATTTAGGTATAAAGTTGATTTTCTTGTATATACACATTTAGCAATCGATATCGAAATGCTTCAAAACATTAGATTAACATATTTAAGTTAACAAACCTACTTTAACGAACTGAAGTTGACATAAAGCCATGGCGGAATAGCGGCAGTGCATTTGGAAGAATTCCGTTATCCTATGTTTAGGTATAAAGTCAGGTTTCTTGTACTAGCACATTTAACAATCGATATCGAAATGCTTCAAATCATTAGTTTAACATATTTAAGTTAAATTACCTTTTTTAACCTACCGAAGGTGATATAAAGCCATGGCGGCATAACGGCAGTGCATGTAGAAGAATTCCGTAATCTTATATCTAGGTAAAAAATTCGATTTTCTTGTATATACACATTTATCAATCGATATCGAAATGCTTCAAATTATTAGTTTAACAAATTTAAGTTAATTAACCCTCTTTATCTTACTGAAGTCTACATAAAGCCTTAACGGCATAACGTCAGTGCATTTAGAAGAATTACGTAACCTTATAATTAGGTATAAAGTCGATTTTCTTGTATATACTCATTTAGCACTCGATATCCAAATACTTCAAATCATTATTTTAACATATTTAAGTTAATAAAGCTTCTTTAACGCACTGAAGTTAACATAAAGCCATGGCGGCATAACGATAGTGCATGTAGAAGAATTCCGTAATCTTATGTTTAGGTATAAATTCGATTTTGTTGTATATACACATTTAGCAATCGATATCGAGATGCTTCAAATCATTAGTTTAAGATATTTAAGTTAATAAACCTTTAACGCACAGAAGTCTACATAAAGCCTTAACGGTATAACTGCAGTGCATTTAAAAGAATTCCGTAATCTTAGATTTAGGTACAAAGTCGATTTTCTTGTATTTACATATTTAGCAATCGATATCGAAATGCTTCAAATCATAAGTTTAACATATTTAAGTTAATTATTCCCCTCTATCTTACTGAAGTCTACATAAAGCCCTTACGGCATAACGGCAGTGCATTTAGAAGAATTCCGTTATCTTATATTTAGGTATAAATTCGATTTTCTTGTATATACACATTTAGCAAGCGATATCGAAAGGTTTTAAATCATTAGTTTAACATATTTAAGTTGGTTAACCTTCTTTAACTTATTGAAGTTGATATAAAGCCATGGCGGCATAACGGCAGTGCATTTAGAAGAAATTCGTAATCTTATATTTAGGTATAAATTCGAATTTCTTGTATATACACATTAAGCAATCGATAACGAAAAGCTTCAAATCGATAGTTTAACATATTTAAGGTTATTAACCTTCTTTATCTTACTGAAGTTTACATAAAGCCATAACGGTATAACGCCAGTGCATTTAGAAGAATTCCGTAATCTTATATTTAGGTATAAAGTCGATTTTGTTGTATATATACATTTAGCAATCGATATCGAGATGCTTCAGATCATTAGTTTAACATATTTAAGCTAATAAACCTTCTTTAACGATCTGAAGTTGGCATGTAGCCATGGCGGCATAGCGGCAGTGCATGAAAAGAATTCCGTAATCTTATATATAGGTATAAAATTGATTTTCTTGTATATACTCATTTTGCTATCGATATCGAAATGCTTCAAATCATTAGTTTAATATATTAAGTTAATAAACATTTTTTAGCTTACTGAAGTCTACGTAAAGCCTTAACGGTATAATGGCAGTGCATTTAGAAGAAATCCGTAATGTTATAATTTTATATTTAGGTATAAAGTCGATTTTCTTGTGTTTACACATTTAGCAATCGATATCGAAATGCTTCAAACCACTAGTTTAACATATTTAAAATAATTAACCTTCTTTAACGTATCGAAGGTGATAAAAAGCCATGGCGACATAACGACAGTACATGTGGAAGAATTCCGTAATCTTATATTTAGGTATAAATTCGATTTTCTTGTATGTATACATTTCGCAATCGATATGGAAATGCTTCAGATAAGGGGTTTAACATATTTGAGTTAATTAATCTTCTTTATCTTACTGAAGTTTACATAAAGCCATAACGGCATAACGGCAGTATATTTATATGAATTCCGTTATCTTATATTTAGGTATAAAGCCGATTTTTTTGTACATACACATTTAGCAATAGATATCGAAATGCTTAAATCATTAGTTTAACATATTTAAGTCAATTAACCCTCTTTTTCATACTGAAGTCTACAAAAGCCTTAACGGCTTAACGGCAGTGCATTTTGAAGAATTTTATAATCTTATATTTAGGTATAAAGTCGATTTTCTTGTATATACTCATTTAGCAATCGATATCGAAATGCTTCAAATCATTAGATTTACATTTGCAAGTTATTTATAATAAACCTTCTTTAACGCACTGAAGTCTACATAAAGCCTTAACAGTATAACTGCAGTGTATTTAAAAAATTCCGTAATCTTATATTTAGGTACAAAGTCGATTTTTTTGTATTTACATATTTAGCAATCGATATCGAAATGCTTCAAATCATAAGTTTAACATATTTAAGTTAATTATTCCCCTCTATCTTACTGAAGTCTACATAAAGCCTTAACGGCATAACGGCAGTGCGTTTAGAAGAATTCCGTTACTTATATTTAGGTATAGATTCGATTTTCTTGTATATACACATTTAGCAAGCGATATCGAAATGTTTCAAATCATTAGTTTCGCATATTTAAGTTATTTAACCTTCTTTAACATATTGAAGTTGTCATAAAGCCATGGCGGCATAACGGCAGTGCATGTAGAAGATTTCCGTAATCTTATATTTAGGTATAAAGAAGATTTTCTTGTAAATATGCATTAAGCAATCGATATCGAAATGCTTCAAATCATTAGTTTAACATATTTAAGTTAATAAACCTTTTTAGCAATCTGAAGTTGGCATATAGCCATGGCGGCAGTGCATGAAAAGAATTCCGTAATCTTATATATCGGTATGAAATTGATTTTCTTGTATATACTCATTTTGGTATCGATATCGAAATGCTTCAAATCATTAGTTTAATATATTAAGTTAATAAACATTTTTTAGCTTACTGAAGTCTACGTAAAGCCTTAACGGTATAATGGCAGTGCATTTAGAAGAATTCCGTAATGTTAAAATTTTATATTTAGGTATAAAGTCGATTTTCTTGTATTTACACATTTAGCAATCGATATCGAAATGCTTCAAACCACTAGTTTAACATATTTAAAATAAGTAACCTTCTTTAACGTATTGAAGGTGATAAAAAGCCATGGCGGCATAACGACAGTACATGTGGAAGAATTCCGTGATCTTATATTTAGGTATAAATTCGATTTTCTTGTACGTATACATTTCGCAATCGATATCGAAATGCTTCAAATAACTGGTTTAACATATTTCAGTTAATTAACCTTCTTTATCTTGCTGAAATTTACATAAAGCCATAACGGCATAACGGCAGTATATTTATATGAATTCCGTTATCTTATATTTAGGTATAAAGCCGATTTTTTTGTACATACACATTTAGCAATCGATATCGAAATGCTTCAAATCATTAGTTTAACATATTTAAGTTAATTAACCCTCTTTTTCATACTGAAGTCTACAAAAGCCTTAACGGCATAACGGCAGTGCATTTAGAAGAATTTTATAATCTCATATTTAGGTATAAAGTCGATTTTCTTGTATATACTCATTTAGCAATCGATATCGAAATGCTTCAAATCATTAGTTTTACATTTTCAAATTATTTATAATAAACCTTCTTTAACGCACTTAAGTCTACATAAAGCCTTAACGGTATAACTGCAGTGCATTTAAAAGAATTCCGTAAACTTATGTTTAGGTACAAAGTCGATTTTTTTGTATTTACATATTAAGCAATCGATATCGAAATGCTTCAAATCATAAGTTTAACATATTTAAGTTAATTATTCCCCTCTATCTTACTGAAATCTACATAAAGCCTTAACGGCATAACGGCAGTGCGTTTAGAAGAATTCCGTTATCTTATATTTAGGTATAAATTCGATTTTCTTGTATATACACATTAAGCAAGCGATATCGAAATGCTTCAAATCATTAGTTTAACATATTTAGGTTATTTAACCTTCTTTAAGATATGGAAGTTGATATAAAGCCATGGCGGCATAACGGAAGTGCATGTAGAAGAATTCCGTAATCTTATATTCAGGTATAAAGTCGATCTTCTTGTATTTACATATTTAGCAATCGATATCGAAATGCTTCAAATCATTAGTTTAACATATTAATGTTAATTAACCAACTTTAACGTATTGAAGGTGAAATAAAGCCATGGCGGCATAACGACAGTACATTTGGAAGAATTCCGTAATCTTATATTTAGGTATATGTATAGTCGATTTCCTTGTATATATGCATTTAGAAATCGATATCGAAATGCTTCAAATCATTAGTTTAACATATTTAAGTTAATAAACCTTCTTTAACGATCTGAAGTGGGCATATAGCCATGGAGGCATAACTGCAGTGCACGTAGGAGAATTCCATAATCTTATATTTAGATATAAAGTCGATTTTCTTGTATATACATATTTAGCTATCGATATCGAAATGCTTCAAATCATTAGTTTAACATATTTAAGTTAAATTACCTTCTTTAACCTACCGAAAGTGACATGAAGCCATGGCGGCATAACGGCGGTGAATGTAGAAGAATTCCGTAATTTTATATTTAGGTATAAAATCGATTTGTTGTATAAACACATTTAGCAATCGATATCGAAATGCTTGAGATCATAAGTTTAACATATTTAAGTTAATTCACCCGATTTATCTTCCTGAAGTCTACATAAAGCCTTAACGGCATAACGGCAGTGCATTAAGAAGAATTACGTAATCTTATATTTAGGTATAAAGTCGATTTTCTTGTATATACTCATTTAGCAATCGATATCGAAATGCTTCAAATCATTATTTTAGCATATTTAAGTTAATAAGGCTTCTTGACCGCACTGAAGTTAACATAAAGCCATGGCGGTATAACGGCAGTGTATGTAGAAGAATTCCGTAATCTTATGTTTAGGTATAAATTCGATTTTGTTGTATATACACATTTAGCTATCGATATCGAAATGCTTCAAATCATTAGCTTAACATATTAAGTTAATAAACATTTTTTAGCTTAATGAGGTCTACATAAAGCCTTAACGGTATAACGGCAGTGCATTTAGAAGAAATCCGTAATGTTATAATTTTATATTTAGGTATAAAGTCGATTTTGTTGTATTTACACATTTAGCAGCCGATATCGAAATGCTTCAAACCATTAGTTTAACATATTTAAAATAATTAACCTTCTTTTACGTATTGTAGTTGATAAAAACCATGGCGGCATAACGACAGTACATTTGGAAGAATTCCGTAATCTTATATTTAGGTATATGTAAAGTCGATTTTCTTGTATATACACATTTAGTAATCGATATCGAAATGCTTCAATTCATTAGTTTAACATATTAAAGTTAATAAACCTTCTTTAACGCACTGAAGTTTACATAAAGCCTTAACGGGGTAACTGCAGTGCATTTAGAAGAATTCCGTAATCTTATATTAAGGTATAAAGGCGATTTTGTTGTATATACACATTTAGCAATCGATATCGAAATGCTTCAAATCATTAGTTTAACATATTTAAGTTAACAAACCTACTTTAACGAACTGAAGTTGACATAAAGCAATGGCGGAATAGCGGCAGTGCATTTTGAAGAATTCCGTTATCCTATGTTTAGGTATAAATTCAGGTTTCTTGTACTAGCACATTTAGCAATCGATATCGAAATGCTTCAAATCATTAGTTTAACATATTTAAGTTAATTTACCTTTTTTAACCTACCGAAGGTGACACAAAGCCATGGCGACATAACGGCAGTGCATGTAGAAGAATTCCGTAATCTTATATCTAGGTATAAAATCGATTTTCTTGTATATCCACATTTATCAATCGATATCGAAATGCTTCAAATCATTAGTTTAACATATTTAAGTTAATTAACCCTCTTTATCTTACTGAAGTCTACATAAACCCTTAACGGCATAGCGGCAGTGCATTTAGAAGAATTACGTAACCTTATAATTAGGTATAAAGTCGATTTTCTTGTATATATTCATTTAGCAATCGATATCGAAATGTTTTAAATCATTAGTTTAACATATTTAAGTTAGTTAACCTTCTTTAACTTATTGAAGTTGATATAAAGCCATGGCGGCATAACGGCAGTGCATTTAGAAGAAATTCGTAATCTTATATTTAGGTATAAATTCGATTTTCTTGTATATACACATTTAGCAAGCGATATCGAAATGTTTTAAATCATTAGTTTAACATATTTAAGTTAGTTAACCTTCTTTAACTTATTGAAGTTGATATAAAGCCATGGCGGCATAACGGCAGTGCATTTAGAAGAAATTCGTAATCTTATATTTAGGTATAAATTCGATTTTCTTGTATATACACATTAAGCAATCGATAACGAAATTCTTCAAATCGATATTTTAACATATTTAAGGTTATTAACCTTCGTTATCTTACTGAAGTTTACATAAAGCCATAACGGTATAACGGCAGTGCATTTAGAAGAATTCCGTAATCTTATATTTAGGTATAAAGCCGATTTTGTTGTATATATACATTTAGCAATCGATATCAAGATGCTTCAACTCACTAGTTTAACATATTTAAGTTAATAAACCTTCTTTAACGATCTGAAGTTGGCATATAGCCATGGCGGCATAGAGGCAGTGCATGAAAAGAGTTCCGTAATCTTATATATAGGTATAAAATTGATTTTCTTGTATATACTCATTTTGCTATCGATATCGAAATGCTTCAAATCATTAGTTTAATATATTAAGATAATAAACATTTTGTAGCTTACTGAAGTCTACATAAAGCCTTAACGGTATAATGGCAGTGCATTTAGAAGAAATCCGTAATATTATAATTTTATATTTAGGTATAAAGTCGATTTTCTTGTATTTACACATTTAACAATCGATATCGAAATGCTTCAAACCACTAGTTTAACATATTTAAAATAATTAACCTTCTTTAACGTATTGAAGGTGATAAAAAGCCATGGCGGCATAACGACAGTACATGTGGAAGAATTCCGTTATCTTATATTTAGGTATAAATTCGATTTTCTTGTATGTATACATTTCGCAATCGATATCGAAATGCTTCAGATAACTGGTTTAATATATTTGAGTTAATAAACCTTCTTTATCTTACTGAAGTTTACATAAAGCCATAACGGCATAACGGCAGTATATTTATATGAATTCCGTTATCTTATATTTAGGTATGAAGTCGATTTTCTTGTATATACTCATTTAGCAATTGATATCGAAATGCTTCAAATCATTAGTTTTACATTTTCAAGTTATTTATAATAAACCTTCTTTAACGCACTGAAGTCTACATAAAGCCTTAACGGTATAACTGCAGTGCATTTAGAAGAATTCCGTAATCTTATATTTAGGTACAAAGTCGATTTTTTTGTATTTACATATTTATCAATCGATATCGAAATGCTTCAAATCATCAGTTTAACATATTTAAGTTGATTATTCCCCTTTATCTTACTGAAGTCTACATAAAGCCTTAACGGCATAACGGCAGTGCGTTTAGAAGAATTCCGTTATCTTATATTTAGGTATAAATTCGATTTTCTTGTATATACACATTTAGCAAGCGATATCGAAATGTTTCAAATCATTAGTTTAACATATTTAAGTTATTTAACCTTCTTTAACATATTGAAGTTGATATAAAGCCATGGCGGCATAACGGCAGTGCATGTAGAAGAATTCCGTAATCTTATATTCAGGTATAAAGTCGATTTTCTTGTATAAACACATTTAGCTATCGATATCGAAATGCTTCAAATCATTAGTTCAACATATTTGCATTTAGAAGAAATCCGTAATGTTATAATTTTATATTTAGGTATAAAGTCGATTTTGTTGTATTTACACATTTAGCAGTCGATATCGAAATGCTTCAAACCATTAGTTTAACATATTTAAAATAATTAACCTTTTTTATCGTATTGTAGTTGATACAAACCATGGCGGCATAACGACAGTACATTTGGAAGAATTCCATAATCTTATATTTAGGTATATGTAAAGTCGATTTTCTTGTATATAGACATTTAGCATTCGATATCGAAATGCTTCAAATCATTAGTTTTACATTTTCAAGTTATTTATAATAAACCTTCTTTAACACACTGAAGTCTACATAAAGCCTTAACGGTATAACTGCAATGCATATAGAAGAATTCCGTAATCTTATATTAATGTATAAAGTCGATTTTCTTGTACTTACGTATTTAGCAATCGATATCGAAATGCTTCAAATCGTTAGTTTAACATATTTATGTTAATTAACAAACTTTAACGTATTGAAGGTGAAATAAAGCCATGGCGGCATAACGACAGTAATTTGGAAGAATTACGTAATCTTATATTTAGGTATAAAGTCGATTTTCTTGTATATATGCATTTAGAAATCGATATCGAAATGCTTGAAATCATTAGTTTAACATATTTAAGTTAACAAACCTACTTTAACGAACTGAAGTTGACATAAAACCATGGCGGATTAACGGCAGTGCATTTGGAAGAATTCCGTTATCCTATGTTTAGGTATAAAGTCAAATTTCTTGTACTAGCACATTTAGCAATCGATATCGAAAGGCTTCAAATCATTAGTTTAACATATTTAAGTTAATTACCTTCTTTAACCTACCGAAAGTGACATGAAGCCATGGCGGCATAACGGCGGTGCATGTAGAAGAATTCCGTAATTTCGTATTTAGGTATAATATCGATTTGTTGTATAAACACATTTAGCAATCGATATCGAAATGCTTGAGATCATTAGTTTAACATATTTAAGTTAATTCACCCTATTTATTTTCCTGAAGTCTACATAAAGCCTTAACGGCATAACGGCAGTGCATTTAGAAGAATTACGTAATCTTATATTTAGGTATAAAGTCGATTTTCTTGTATATACACATTTAGCTATCGATATCGAAATGCTTCAAATCATTATTTTAACATATTTAAGTTAATTAACCTTCTTTAACGCACTGAAGTTTATATAAAGCCATAACGGCAGTGCATTTGGAAGAATTCCGTAATCTTATATTTAGGTATAAATTCGATTTTGTTGTATATCCACATTTAGCTATCGATATCGAAATGCTTCAAATCATTAGTTTAACATAATAAGTTAATAAACATTTTTTAGCTTAATGAGGTCTACATAAAGCCTTAAGGGTATATCGGCAGTGCATTTAGAAGAAATCCGTAATGTTATAATTTTATGTTTAGGTTTAAATTCGATTTTGTTGTATTTACACATTTAGCAGTCGATATCGAAATGCTTCAAACCATTAGTTTAACATATTTAAAATAATTAACCTTCTTTTACGTATTGTAGTTGATACAAACCATGGCGGCATAACGACAGTACATGTGGAAGAATTCCGTAATCTTATATTTAGGTATATGTAAAGTCGATTTTCTCGTATATACACATTTAGATATCGATATCGAAAAGCTTCAAATCATTAGTTTAACATATTAAAGTTAATAAACCTTTATTAACCCACTGAAGTCTACATAAAGCCTTAACGGGATAACTGCAGTGCATTTAGAAGAATTCCGTAATCTTATATTAAGGTATAAAGTCCATTTTCTTGTATATACACATTTAGCAATCGATATCGAAATGCTTCAAATCATTAGTTTAACATATTTAAGTTAACAAACCTACTTTAACGAACTGAAGTTGACATAAAGCCATGGCGTAATAGCGGCAGTGCATTTGGAAGAATTCCGTTATCCTATGTTTAGGTATAAACTCAGGATTCATGTACTAGCACATTTAGCAATCGATACCGAAATGCTTCAAATCATTAGTTTAACATATTTAAGTTAAATTACCTTTTTTAACCTACAGAAGGTGACATAAAGCCATGGCGGCATAACGGCAGTGCTTGTAGAAGAATTCCGTAATCTTATATCTATATATAAAATCGATTTTCTTGTATATACACATTTATCAATCGATATCGAAATGCTTCTAATCATTGGTTTAACATATTTAAGTTAATTAACCCTCTTTATCTTACTGAAGTCTACATAAAGCCTTAACGGCATAACGGCAGTGCATTTAGAAGAATTACGTAACCTTATAATTAGGTATAAAGTCGATTTTCTTGTATATACTCATTTAGCAATCGATATCGAAATACTTCAAATCATTATTTTAACATACTTAAGTTAATAAAGCTTCTTTAACGCACTGAAGTTAACATAAAGCCATGGCGGCATAACGATAGTGCATGTAGAAGAATTCCGTTATCTTATGTTTAGGTATAAATTCGATTTTGTTGTATATACACATTTAGCAATCGATATCGAGATGCTTCAACTCATTAGTTTAACATATTTAAGTTAATAAACCTTTAACGCACAGTCTACATAAAGCGTAGATTTTCTTGTATATATGCATTTAGAAATCGATATCGAAATGCTTCAAATCATTAGTTTAACATATTTAAGTTAACAAACCTACTTTAACGAACTGAAGTTGACATAAAGCCATGGCGGATTAACGGCAGTGCATTTGGAAGAATTCCGTTATCCTATGTTTAGGTATAAAGTCATATTTCTTGTACTAGCACATTTAGCAATCGATATCGTAATGCTTCAAATCATTAGTTTAACACATTTAAGTTAAATTACCTTCTTTAACCTACCGAAAGTGACATGAAGCCATGGCGGCATAACGGCGGTGCCTGTAGAAGAATTCCGTAATTTTATATTAAGGTATAAAATCCATTTGTTGTATAAACACATTTAGCAATCGATATCGAAACGCTAAAGATCATTAGTTTAACATATTTAAGTTAATTCACCCTTTTTATCTTCCTGAAGTCTACATAAAGCCTTAACGGCATAACGGCAGTGCGTTTAGAAGTATTCCGTTATCTTATATTTAGGTATAAATTCGATTTTCTTGTATATACACATTTAGCAAGCGATATTGAAATGTTTCAAATCATTAGTTTAACATATTTAAGTTATTTAACCTTCTTTAACATATTGAAGTTGATATAAAGCCATGGCGGCATAACGGCAGTGCATTTAGAAGAATTCCGTAATCTTATATTAAGGTATAAAGTCGATTTTCTTGTATTTACATATTTAGCAATCGATATCGAAATGCTTCAAATCATTAGTTTAACATATTTAAGTTAATAAACCTTTAAGGCACAGAAGTCTACATAAAGCCTTAACGGTATAACTGCAGTGCATTTAAAAGAATTCCGTAATCTTATACTTAGGTACAAAGTCGATTTTCTTGTATTTACATATTTAGCAATCGATATCGAAATGCTTCAAATCATAAGTTTAACATATTTAAGTTAATTATTCCCCTCTATCTTACTGAAGTCTACATAAAGCCTTAACGGCATAACGGCAGTGCATTTAGAAGAATTCCGTTATCTTATATTTAGGTATAAATTCGATTTTCTTGTATATACTCATTTAGCAATCGATATCGAAATGTTTTAAATCATTAGTTTAACATATTTAAGTTAGTTAACCTTCTTTAACTTATTGAAGTTGATATAAAGCCATGGCGGCATAACGGCAGTGCATTTAGAAGAAATTCGTAATCTTATATTTAGGTATAAATTCGATTTTCTTGTATATACACATTTAGCAAGCGATATCGAAATGTTTTAAATCATTAGTTTAACATATTTAAGTTAATAAACCTTCTTCAACGATCTGAAGTTGGCTTAAGGCCATGGCGGCATAACGGCAGTGCATTTAGAAGAATTCCGTTATCTTATATTTAGGTATAAAGTCGATTTTCTTGTATATACACATTTAGCAATTGATATCGAAATGCTTCAAATCACTAGTTTAACATATTTAAGTTAATAAACCTTTAAGGCACAGAAGTCTACATAAAGCCTTAACGGTATAACTGCAGTGCATTTAAAAGAATTCCGTAATCTTATAT